>RJWJ010000540.1:0-215092 GCA_004363605.1 Indri indri
TATGTCCAATATCATGCTATGAGTGCTGTGGAAACAATAAACATTAAACAGTTTGCACTGCTAAGGAGCTTATCTTCTACTAGTGAGATAGACAGATAAAGTATTAATAACCAAATACAGTGTTTCAGAAACAGTTACCTAGGAAAATACAGAGTAGCTAAGGATGATTTGCATAATCTATTGTTTTTTTCTAGGAGAGGGTATTCTTGAGAATATTTCATAGATTCAACTATAGATGACAGGCTATTTGAATGAGTGTCATTTTACTATATATTTAAATTCATTTCAATATGCACAAGCCTAATATTAATATCTTTTCTTGCATGTCACTAAATATATACACTTGTTTATAAGGTGGGGGCTATGTAAAAGTCCTGATGATTCGGCTTTCCTTTGGACAGTTAAGGTGTACCTCTGTTTTATTTTAGAAGTTAGTAAACATTTGAATCATAGAGTACAGATTTATCTGTATATACAGACTTATTGTATATATTCTACTGATTAAAAAATATTCTAAACAGCATAGTAAAACATTTAGATGTAACTTAGAAAAAGTAAAAGCTTCGTTTACATACTAAATTGCTTCAATTCACTACATTTTCATTTTCTCTCCTAGAAAAAAAGGAAAGTCTTTTATTATCTGAAAGAACCACTATACTTTTTTTTCAAGCATAATTTGGATTTCTGTGAATCATATTTTAGAGTGCCTTTGATCCAAATAGAGTAAACTATCTCTATCATTGTCATGTATTTTCCTTTCTTTCTAAGCTACACAATTAAAAAACTTGGCAATTATGTGCAATTTTTCAGTTTCTCAACAAATTACCAGTCACTTGCAGTGAGGAAATTTTAGTCAATTTAACTCCACTCCTACCATCTCCCCTAGTGTATCCAAAGCTTCTTTGTTTCATGGTGTATCCTATAGCCATTACTGCATAATTATTATTATGTGTGTTTGTAGAGAAGGAAAGAAAGAGATTGGAAAAGCAATAGAAGGGTAAAAATCCATTATTCTTGGAGAAACTGCTTGAATAATTCCATTCTATTAACTTAGTGGTTATAAGTCCCTATTTAATCCCTCCATATGCCAAAGCCCATATTGAACATAGGTCAATGGACCATGTCTTCTAAAATTCAACACAACCAGATAAAAATATAAAAATTAGTGCACTGAACATCTGATCTAAGTGATTACAAAATTGGACTACTTTGTTATGGATTGATATAGACAACCTTATTTTAAATCCCTTAATACAATTAAATAACATCTCTTTGCAGACGTTGTATGCTAACTACAAAATAGTCTTTTTTTTTTTTTTTTTAAATTGCTGAAGGACCTCAGTTGTATTCAAATGTATGTACTTTTGGAAAGTCCATGCATTGATTCAGAGTAGAATGTATTGGTATCATGCTCCAGAGGAAAATTCTGATTGATCTTGACCAATCCTAGTAGTCTCTATAGCCAGTGAACATGACAGATAGACCCCCGAATGTCTTTTGTGTAAGGTTTTGTTGTATTTTAGAAGGAGGCAGCAAGAAGAGAGGCTGTTGCCTTCTCTGAATATTGCCAGCTCAACCTTCATGATAGTATCAAAATATGAAGGAGGACAAAAGAAAGAAAACTTCAGAAAATAGAGTTAGAGCCTGGAGGTGGATTTACTGTAATCTTTTGCATGAGAAAAATATAAAATTTATTACTTTACTTTTAAGTTATATTTTCTGTTTCATGCAGTATGTTTTCAATCTTGTAACATTTATTTCATTCTTGCCCCCATTATAATGCTCATTGTAGAAACTGGAAAAAAGATAGAGGAATTTAACTGTAATTCTACCACTTCCCATTAGCTATCCCCACTTTCTCCCCACCTCCTCCACTACTTTTCCCAGCCTCTGGTAACCATTATTTTGCTCTCTTTCCCTATGAGATCAACTCTTTTTAATATTTAACTTCCACATAAGAGTGAAAACATGTGAGATTTGCTTTCTTTATTTCACTTAACATAAAAATCTCCAGTTCCATCCATATTGTTGCAAATGGCAGGATTTCATTCTTTTTTATGGATGTATAATAATCCATTGTGTATATGTACACGGTTTCTTTATCCGTTCATCTGTTGATGGATAAATCAACTTACGTTGATTCCACATCTTGGCTACTATGAATAGTGCTGCAATAAATATGAGTGTGTAGATATCTTTTGGATATTCTGAATTCCCTTCTTTTGGATATATACCTAGCACTGGGATTGCTGGGTCATATGGTAGTTCTATTTTCAGTTTTTTTTGAGGAACCCCCAGACTACTTTCCATAATGGCTGTACTAATTTACATTCCCACCAACAGTGTACAAGGATTCCCCTTTCTCCACATCCTCGGCAGCATTCCTTATTGCCTATCTTTCTGATAAAAGCCATTTAAAGTAGAGTGAGATGATATTTCATTGTAGTTTTGATTTGCATTTTCTGATGACTAATGATATGGGGCATTTTTTCATACAACTATTGGCCATTCATATGTCTTCTTATGAGAACTTTCTATTCAGATCCTTTGCCAATTTTTCAATCACATTATTTGATTTTTTCCTATTTAGTTGTTGGAGCTTCTTGTATAGTCTAGTTACTAATCCCTTGTCAGATGGGTAGTTTTGCAAACATTTTCTCCCATTCTGTGGGTTGGTCCTTCGCTTTGTTGATTGTTTCCTTTGCTGTGCAGAAGCTTTCTATCTGGACGTGATCCCATTTGTCCAATTTTGCTTTGATTATTTGTGCTTTGGGGTATTAGTCAAGAAATCCTTGCCCAGAACAATGCCCTGAAGTTTTTCCCCAATGTTTTTTTTAATAGTAGTTTTACAGTTTTCAAGTTTTAGATTTAAGTCTTAAATCCATTTTGATTTGATTTTTGTATATATGGTGAGACATACAGATGTAGTTTCATTCTTCTGCATGTGGATATCCAATTTTCCCAGCACAATTTATTGAAGAGACTGTCCTTTCCCCACTGTATGATCTTGGCAAATTTGTCAAAGGTAAGTCCACTACAGATGCGTGGATTTATTTCTGAGTTCTCTATTCTGTTCCATTGATCTATGTGTCTGTTTTTATGCCAATACCATGCTGTTTTGTTTACTATGGCTCTGTAGTATAATTTGAAACCAGGTTATGTGATTCCACCAGCTTCGTCCTTTTTGCTCAGAATGGCTTTGGGTATTCTGAGTCTTCTGTGGTTCTATATAAATATTAGGATTATTTTTTCTATTTCTGAGAATAATATAGTTGGTATTTTGATGGGGATTGCATTGAATCTATAGATTGCTTTGGATAGTATGGACATTTTAATGATATTGCTTTTGCCAATCCATGAGCAGGGAATATTTTTCCTTTTTTATGTCCTCTTCATTTCATTGTAGAGATCTTTCACTTCTTTAGTTAAGTTTGTTCCTAGGTATTTTATTTTATTTGTAGCTATTGTAAATGGGATTACAACTTTCTTGGTTTCTTTTTTGGATTGTTTACTGTTAGCATATAAAAATGCTACTGATTTTTATATTTTGATTTTGTATCCTGCAACTTTATTGAATTTATTTATCAGTTCTTATAGGTTTTTGTGGAATCTTTATAAGTTTTTCTAGATATAAGATCATATGATCTGCAACAAGGATAATTTGACTTCTTCTGTTCCAATTTGGATATCCTTTATTTCTTTCTCTCGTCTGATTGCTCTACCTAGAACTTCCAGTACTATGTTGAATAACAGTGGTGAATTGGGCATCCTTGTCTTGTTCCAGGTCTTAGAGGAAAGGCTTTGGGTTTCTCCCCATTCTGTATGATACTAGTTATGATTCTGTTGTATATGGCTTTTATCATATTGTGGTAAGTTACTTCTATGCTCAGGTTTTTGGAAGATTTTTTTTAAGCTTCTCAACCCTTATACATAAACCTTCTGCTTATATAAGATCAATTCAGCATTTGATAAGACAATAAGGAAGTAGAACAGTCTTCAATCATTCCTTGGGCATAATTAAAATATACCTGGTAGGTAGGGAATGAGGAGTGTGTATATGGTATCAGTGATACATGAAGGAAAATAATAAATAAATAAATATTTCTTACCTCCATTAATGGTCATTCAGAATGAAGCTAATTATTAATTTGAACAGAAGTTTCTCTTTACTCCTCTTATTCTTTCTCTCTCACTCTCACTCTTTATATATGTGTGCATGTTTTTATATATGTATATGTGTATATATATTTTTACAAATGTACACATACCTCTTGGACAAATAGAGTATATTATATTTTGGAGAGTAAACACTTACATCCTTCTGTGGAACATGATGAAATATTGTACCCTAGAAATGCATGAAATAGCAATTTTAACTCTGGTTAATAAATGACAACCAAAGAAAAAAGAACTCTATTAAAAACAGAAATGCTATCAGAATAGTCAGAAAATTTTTATAAATTAAGTCAAAATTATGAAGTCACATATCATGTCTAAATTGATGAAACTTAACATATACGTCTGAGTATTTTATTTTGACAGAGTCTTGCTCTGTCTTCCTGGCTAGAGTGCAGTGGTGTCATTATGGCTCACTGCAACCTCAAATTCAAGCAATTCTCCTGCCTCAGCCTCCCGAGTAGCTTGGACTACAGATGTGCCCTACCATGCCTGGCTAATTTTTCTTTTTTTTGTAGAGACAGGGTCTCATACTTGCTCAGGCTGGTCTCCAACTCCTGGCCTCAAGAAATCCTCCTGACTTTGACCTCCCCCAGAGTGATAGGATTACAGATGTGAGCCACTATGCCTAGCCTGATTTTACTGTTTGAAAAAAAAAATCTACTATTTATTTTAAGATGCTAAGGTATAGACAATATCTATGTAAAACTAATTTTAATTATTCAAACTGTACATTGTGTGTTGCTTTTATTTTTATAATTACTTATTTACAGGACATACAGGGTAGTATTATTTGGCAAGGAGAAACATCTGTCTTGTAAAATTAACTAGCTTTTTATTCAGGAAAAGAATAGCTTTTAACAATTGACTACTTCCTATGTAACATCCAAAGTGTTTTCAAGTATTGAGCATTTCTTTGCACCATACTTAACATTATATTAGGTGTGACCTAGTAGTAGACATTTTATGAGGAGTGAGTGCATGCACACATGTGTATTAGAAAGATTGGTTAGTATAGTGGTTGAGATCATCAGCTCTGAAACATCCTGACTAGACTCAGCTCTGGTTCTCCCATTAGGGGCTCTATGACTATTGGCAGATTTCCTAATCTCCCTTTGTTTTAGCATCCTCATTTGTGAAACAGGGTTAATGGTAGTATCTTCCATGCAGACTTGCTGAGAGCATGGAAGAATTAATACATGTGCTTAGACATATCTTGGCAAACAATAAGTGTTCAATAGTACTATTATTTTACCTTATGTTTTAATTGGTATTACTTGGTTAAAAATAAAAGTATTTCATGAAAACAAAAAGTTCATGTATGAAACTGTTCTGTTTATATAATTCAGTTTCTTCTACTCTTCAAATGTTTAATGCATAATATATTGCTGACATCAGTAGTCATATTACTTGTTTTGTCCTTTCCGCATATCTTTATGCTATTTACCCTCATATTAATTTCATTTTTTTGTGTTATTTAATCTACTTAGCCTGGTTGTTTATGCCCTAAGTAAGGTTTCTCCCTAAACACATAGAATTTATTGCAGATGAGCATGTCAATTTTAACTTCTGTTTCACATAACTCTTCTCATATTAGCCAGATCAGAGCAAACTATGCCATGCTCAAACTAATGTAAAACTAGTCACGAAGAAAGGGATGGAATCATTAACTGAATGCCTTGGTCTTAGATTGAAACAATTAGGCCAGTTAGCTGATGACACAAGAAACTCCAGATAAGAATCCCCATCCTTCACCTGAAATGAGATTCTGCTTACATAATATTATGAGATCAATTATACATCTGTGCACGGCATGAATAATTTATATTTTTTATTAAGTCAAAAGTAAAAAGGTACCAATATGTTCCATGGAAATAGTTTAAAAAGACAGAAGTTTATGTTACATAAATGTCTCACACAAGCTTGGGGCCAATTTTAATTTTCATTTGAAAAACAAATCACCATCATCAGAACAGAGGCATTTCCTGGAAGGATACTTCAAATTATAAAATTGTGATTGGTTCTACTTATTTCAGTATAGATAATTGCATACATATTCATATGTTTTAAAGTAGCACTTTTATTCTATGTCATCTGACTCACTATTTAAAAAAAAGATATCCTCTAAATTAAAGTCATCTTTGGAAACAGCTGAGAATATGGAATTCTGCTTATTTTTTAAATGTCTTCCTATTTTTCTTCCTTTGTATCTTATTTTATTCATTAACAACCTGACATTCTCAAGGTGGAAATTATTGCATGAGTAATCTTGTTTTTATTGTATTCACATCTTTCCATTTCTGTTACTAAAATAAATGTTACAAATTGCTTTTAAGTATATTTCATTCCTGATATTGTAGGTTTTGGAAATATTTTATTTTGTTTTCTCTTTTCTGTACAAACAGCACATTCATTATATTTGGAATAATTTTTTCATCATATTTTTCCTTAACAAGTAGTATTAACCTTGGCGGTTCTATGTAGCATGTGCTATCGCTTGACAGCATTTATCCTACAGTGGAACTTTTTTCAAAACTACAGTCATCCTCTCAAACCCTACTACAGCTTTGTCAATGAAGTTTATGTAATATTCTAAATCCTCAGTTTTCATTTCAACAATGTTCATGGCATTTTCAACAGGAGTAGATTCCATCACAAGAAACCACTTTCTTTGTTCATCAATAAGAAGCAACTCCCCATTTCCTAAAGTTTTGTCATGAGATTGCAGCAATCCAGTCACATGTTCAGTATCCACTTCAAATTCTTGTTTTCTTACTATTTTCATCATACCTGCACTTACTTCCTCCACTGAAGTCTTGAACCCCTCAAAGTTGGAATCGACTTGTTCCAAATCCCTGTTAATGTTGATATTTTGATCTCCTCCCACGAATCATGAATATGTTTAATAGCATCTACAATGGTAAATCCTTTACAGAGGTTTTCAATTTCTTTTGCCAACATCCATCAGAGGAATCTCTATCTGTGACAACTATAGCCTTGTAAGATGCATTTCTTAAATAATAAGACTTGAAAGTTGAGATTATTTCTTGATGCATGGGCTGTAGAATGGATGATGTGTTAGCAGACAGGAAAATGACATTAATCTCTTTGTACATTTCTATCAGAATTCCTGGGTGACCAGGTACATTGTAAATGAGCAGAAACATTTTGAACAAAATCTTTTCTTCTAAAAAATAGGTCTCAACAGCAGGCTTAAAATGTTCAGTAAACCATGACATAAACAGATACGCTGTCACCCAGGGTTTGTTATTCTATTTATGGAGCACAGGAAGGGTAGATTTAATGTAATTCTTTTGAGCCCTAGGATTTTCAAAATGGTGAATAAGCACTGGTTTGAACTTAAACTCAACAGCTGCATGAGTCCTCCCTTTGAAACTTTGAAACCAGGTATTGACTTCCCCTCCCTAGCTATGAAAATTCTAGATGGTATCTTCTTCCAATAGAAGGTTATTTTGTCTGCATTGAAAATCTATTGTTTAGTGTAGCCGCCTTTGTCAGAGATCTTAACTAGATCTCCTTGACAACTTGCAACCCCTTTTACATCAGCACTTGCTACTTCCTCTTGCATTTTTATGTTCTGCAGATGCCTTCTTTACTTAAACCTTCTGAATCACCCTCTGCTAGCTTCTCCTGCAGTTTGCTCACCTCTTTTAATTTGCAAGGAATTAAAAACAGTTAGGGCCTTGCTCAGGATTATGCTTTGACTTAAGAGAATGTTGTGGCTGCTTTAATCTTTTATCCAGACCACTACATCTTTTCTCCGTATCGGTAGTAAGACTGTTTCAATTCCTTGTCATTTCTGTGTTCACTGCAATAGCACTTTTAATTTCCTTCAAGAACTTTTCCTGTGCATTCACAACTTGGCTACCCTGTGCAAGAGGCTGAGCTCTCAACAGGAGGCCTAGCTTTCAGCCTATCTCAGCTTCTTTCCTCTTTAAGCTTAATCATTTCTAGCTTTTGATTCAAAGTGAGAAGTGTATGGCTCTTCCATTCACTTGAACACTTAAAGGCCATTGTAGGGTTATTAACTGGCCTAATTTCAATATTGCTGTGTCTCAGGGAATAGAGAGGCCTTTGGAGAGGAAGAGAGACAGGAAAATGTCTAGTCAGTGAAGCAGTCAGAAAACACACAATAATTATCTATTAAGTTTGCCATTTTATATGGGTGCAGTTTGTGGAGCCCCAAAACAATTACAATGGCAATATCAAAGACTGCTTAACACAGGTCACTATAACAGGTATAATAATAATGAAAAAGTTCAAAATATTCTGAAAATTATCAAATTGTGACAGAGACATGAAGTGAGCACATGTTACTGGAAAAATGGCTCTGATACATTTGATCCATGTAGAATTGCCACAAACCTTCACTTTGTAAATAATGCAGTATCTGTGAAACACAAAAAATGAAGTATCCTTGTAATATCACTTAACGCTTCTGGAATGCTATATATGTAATCTCATTAATTAATTCTCATCACGACAGTGATATAGCTTGCATTATGTCCCCTTCATTGATGGGTACTCTTAGCATCTTTTCTTTTGCATTTACCACCTGACGAAGATAAAATTGCATTGATAGAATTAATATTTTGCCTCCACTTCTCAGGTTACACCAGTAAAGTTGCCAAAATATATTGCTTTGCTTTGGTTTTTATGAGTGAGGTGGGAAGACTGCTCAGCTTGCTTTCTCTTCCTTATCGTTCCTTCTAAGACCTCTCTCTTCCACTCAAGAGCAGAAATTAAAATGTGAGAAAACAGAAATATATGGAGAGAAGCATTCTGTCTTTCTTCCATTTAAGCTGGCAGAATTATTGCATTGAAGTAGTATAATATAATCACGAATATTCATCAAAAAGAACTACCTTGGGCCTTCTGAAGTGTACATGAACACTTTTGAATATATGGCCATTATGAATACTTAGGGCTTCAATAAAGAAAATAGTACCTAATATTTATTGAGAATTTGTAACACCACACACTGTGTTTTGTACATTATATATGCATTATTTTAACAATTTCTACTTATATACCAATTAAACAATAATACCTAGCAATTATTAAGCTATTTTAATGTTAAAGTATTATGCTAAATGTAAGCCACGTTTTCTATTTAAAACAAATATTTTGGGATAAGGGCATGGGATTTTTACGGCAAAGAGTAAAAATAAATTCATTTGAATATTTCTAAGGTAATTTAAAAAATACAAACTATCACAAAACAAATGTTACAGTTTTTATTTCAATTTCACTGAAGTTTTAATCTAAATATGGACTTGTCACATATCCTCTTTTCTTTTTACTGTTTACAACTATCTCTAAAATTAATTTATAAGATTTGACAAAAACATTGACTGAAATCTTGGCATGATTCCATTTTTGACTTTGGATTTGAACTATTAATTTTAAAAATAGATTTTAGTCAAACAAATATATTAATCATAAATACATCTGCATCATTTTTACTATTTTGGGGTTACTATTTTCAGTAGCTCAGGCACACACACATCCTTATTATCTGCATATTTGCACTGTATCACATTATATACTGATATACATGCAACATGCACACAAAAATCTGTGAGAATCTGTATGAAGAACTTTATGGAACATTCTAGTAAGAGTCTGTTAGTCTTGATACAAAACAGTGTTAGATTTCATCAACTCACCCCCTCAAAGTGAATTTACTTTATAAATTCGTATAAAAATGGAAGAAATATTTTAAAAATTATATGCATTTGTGATTTTCATTTCTTGAGCTAAATTTCAGGTCCCTTTTAACAACAAGGTTTAATAAAAACAGATAGCCAAACTTAGACTTTACAGTGCACTGTATGAGATAGAATATGAAAGAATTCCTTGAGAATCTTTTCTTATTTTGACTGAGTAAAAAGTAATTTTTTTTTATTTCAGCATATTATGGGGGTACAGATGTTTAGGTTGCATATGTTGCCCTCCCCCCCTCCCCCCCAAGTCAGAGCTTCAAGCGTGTCCATCCCCTGGATGGTGTGCATTGCACTCGTTATGTATGCATATACCCATCCCCTCCTCCCCACTCTCACCTGCTCGACACCCGATAAATGTTATTCTTATATGTGCATAAAAAGTAAAATTTGAGATTATGAAAATTGTACCAACTTCTGCATTCTAATATCCTGCAGTAGTTTACAATAAAATCCATTCTTGAATAAAACCTACATTTTAAAATACTAAACCTAAGAATCGAATTTTATATATATATATATATATATATATATATATTTAGTAAATGCAAGCATATTATGGAAATGAAAAGAGTACTTTTCTTGGTTAAAAAGTGTAAATCTGTACTTTACTTAGCTATAAAGAGAATAGGCATATTTAAAATTAGTTTTTAATCATGATAGTTGAATGTTGGGGTCTACATTAAAAGATTTATAATCAGAGTTAGAATATTTGGAATCAGGCTCTGAAAAATATTCCTAATATAAGCGGCTTAAATCAATTACTTCTATCCCTTCCTTTCAATAATTAGGAAGTTAGCCCAAATTAATTCATGTTGTTCGGCAACTTAAAAATCATGGTTAGAGTTATTTTTATTGTGTGGCTTCCATCAAAGTTATAGAAAGAACTATATAGATCAGATTTCCTGGGGCTATAGATAAAAATGAGAGAGTAAATAGAAGCTGTTTGAATACTTTGAAGGGAAAATTTGGATGAAGAAAAAAATCTACAATTAGTTTTTTGCCCATTGCACTACTTCACTGTAACAGAGAAGTATCCTACACGGCAAATGTATTCAACGCTTAACATTAACATGTCATGATAAAATATGGAGAACTATTAAAGGGTTATATTTTTTCAGATCTTTAATATGACAACAACTATTGTTGGAATTGCATAAAGAGTTTGGATCTAATCCATGCCTTTTATTCATTGTTTTAGTAATTTAGGTTGAAGTTGGAATGCATAATTCAATTATCTAGTTAATTGAGGCCATGGAGACATGTATTAACCAAGCTTTAAGTGTTCTGAAATTGAATTATTTCAAAAAGCATTCATTGTACTTTATGACTGGCATTTAAATTATTACCTTTAGCCTGTAAGATACAGGCAGTATCCTTGGACAGAATGGCATTAAAGAAAGGATTCTGGGGATAGATAAAAACAAAAATCTCATAATCTATCATAAATCTGAATATGAATAAAAGCTTTAAGTATGGAAAAATAAAGATAATCAGTCAAAAATAGCCATAAGATATGTTTTTCAAGCTCAATATGTCTTGTACTAATATTGCATGTTACAGAGTATCTGAGTTGCCATAAACTCATATTGGTGTCATAAGAAGCAAGAATATGTCTCTTTGTTAAAATCCATGTCCTTGATAGAAGATTTATAATATAAAATGCACCATGTATGTGTGTGCACTGAAAGAATTGTTCACTCATGGTGAGCAGAAATAATCATTCACTTTGCAAATGAACATTGACACTAGAAGGATTGCTGTATTTCAATAAATAATAACAATACTATTTATATTTACTTAGTCATTATGATGTACCAGGTACTATTTTAAGCACTTTATTTCCATAATTTATTTAAATCTTATAACAATCCTATGGGATAGGTTACAAACATTATGCCTATTTTATAGATGAGAAAATGGAGGCAAACAAAGATTAAGTCACTTGCCCAAGTGATTAAGTCACTAGGCTAACTTAGTGACTTAACTAAATTATGTAGCCAAAATTTCAACTACAGAAGTCAGTTGCCAGTGTTTGTAATCTTATTCAGGACTCCATGTTCCCTCCATCTTAACATCTGTACTGCCTCCTAAAGTAGCAGACTAGCCTCAATAACTATAAATTTGAAAATAAACTTTTAAATCTGCTTCCCAACCATAGCTAACATGCTTTCCCAGATAGCTCCACCAAAGCTGGTAGTGCTTCCCTGTAACAACTAATATTCTTCTGCCAAGAATACTCTCAATGGCAAACAAACTAGCTCAAGCTAAACTAATGTCTCCTCTGCCGCCAAGCACACAGGTGGCAGGTCCAAGAACCTTCATTAACCTCCTTTCCTAGAGTGGGGGTGGGTCCTGAGGGTCCTGGCTTGTTTGGTAGAAATCTTGCATCAGTAAACATATCCTGGCTAGAAAGGGTGGCAAGGACAGGTCGGTCTGCCCAGAGATATCTTCTCTGGTGCTACTCTGCCTTGGCCAGTGCTTTTTATTACTATTACAGACATAAATCCTAACAAAATAGTCAGTTAAGATTCCTGCAATATGGGAATCCCTCCCTTATCCTGGACACGAGTAAGCAGCACAGCAGGAAGGCTGGATATTAAAACTTACAGGAAAGTCATTGCAGAAAAAAAGACTGAACTTTCTTCTAATGGTTGGCATGTGGGATACTGAACACCATAATTTAGAGAGAGGGAGATTGCAGTTATACATGGATGAGACGAAAGGCTATTTATTGACTTAATTATAAATAGCAAATTATCAAACATTGCAATATTACTAAAGGGATATATTTTATATGTTGTAGCTAAAAATAAAATAGTTTTCACAGAAATCAGTACTGCAAAAGCCACGCTACTTCTTATTCAATTTAATAAAGCAAAGTAATAAGGCCATTGAAAATGCTGGCCATTGAAAATGCTGGCGTGACATTTAAGAATTGAGCTTTGTTGATTTTGCCAACATTTTACATTCTATTCAAGATTTGTTGGCTCTACCACCTGGCCTAACTACTGAACCTGTGTCAGCCAAAAGGATGGGAAAATGAATCAAATAAATGAGACAACATAGACAGTGTTCAAATGAGTATCTAACTCTTCCTCCTTGTGAAATGCTGAGTTACACAAATGACAAGACACAAATCACCTGAATCTGCTGAAAGAGGAACAGTAAAGTATAAGGTATTTTAGAAATCTTTCCAGACATAACTATTTTTTAGTAAGATTTTGGCACTTGAAGGACTAATTATGTTATCTGAATATTCACTTATATAGAACATATAAGTGCTTTCTTAACCATGATATACATATTAATTATTACCTAGTTATCCCTGAAGTCTTTCTAGCTTTGATCTTAATATAAACAATTCTGTATGTATTATATAACATATATTCCACATTTTAGGTCTGTAGTTTCCTGTCTTTCTTCTGAAGAATAAAGAACTTTGCTTTCTACAGAGCAGAGGGTAAGGTAGCCATAAAGGTTATTATTTAAAGAGATCAAAATAAACTAAAATGACTACAAAATAAATCCACAAATTTCATTCAAATCTCTCTGGATGACTGTACAAGCTCTTTTGAGTGTATCCCCAAGGATACAAAACAGCACAATTTACAGGAAATAGTTTCCACTTCAATGTTCACATATCCTTGTTATTTAAAATACTTGGCAAAAAGTACATATGAAGATGTGTTATACATGATATTCATAATTATAGATACATATTTACACATTTACAATATGTAAAATTACCTGTACTTAAAACATTAATGTGTTTTCACCACACATAGAAATTTTGTCATCTCAAGGAAAGCCTGAAAACACTTGAAAAGTAATATAAATCAAATAAGAAACATAAGCAGATTTGAATATTTTAGAGTCCATGACTGTTATGATTAGTTTAATATATTACTTTTAGGAGACTTTACATACAGAGTTAGTAAAAATTATGCCTTGATAAAATTATTTGTGGTAATTTCTGATGTCATAAAAATTTAGTTAGAAAATTATTGCTATTTCTGGACTCTATTCTGTTCCATTAGTCTATGTGTCTGTTCTTGTGCCAATATCATGCTGTTTTGGTTAATACAGCCCTATAGTATAATTTGAAGTCAGGTAATGTGATTCCTCCAGTTTTGTTCTTTTTGCTTAGGATGGCTCTGGCTAATCTGGGTTTTCTGGCTATTCTGGGTGGTTCCATATAAATTTTATGTTTGCCATTTCTGTAAAGAATGCCATTGGTATTTTCAGGTGATTGCATTGAATCTGTAGATGGCTCTCGGTAACATAACAATATTACAATATTGTTGTAACAATATTGATTCTTCCAGTCCATGAGTGTGAAATATCTTTCCATTTTCTTATGCCCTCTTCAATTTCTTTCATAAATGTTTTATAGTTTTCGCTATAGAGATTCTTTCACTTCTTTGGTTAAGTTTATTCCTAAGTATTTTATTTTATTTGTAGCTGTTGTAAACGGGATTACTTTCTGGTTTCTTTTTCATATTTTTTACTGTTAGCATATAGAAGTGCTACGAATTTTTGTATTTTGATTTTGTATCCTGAAACTTTGCTGAATTTATTTATCAGTTCTAATAGCTTTTTGTGGAACCTTTAAGTTTCTCTAGACATAAGATCACATCGTCTGCAATCAAGGATAATTTGACTTCTTCCTTTCCAATCTGAATGAAAGAAAATACAGGGGGGAAAGGACAGTCTCTTCAATAAATGATACTGGGAAAATTGGATATTCATTTGCAGAAGACTAAAACTAGAACCATATCTCTCACCATATACAAAATACATTAAAATGGATTTAAAACTTAAGCCTAAGACATGTAACTATGAAACTACTAAAAGAAAACATTGGAGAAATGCTTCAGGACATTGGTCTGGGAAAGGATTCCTTAACTATCACCCACAAAGCACAGGCAACCGAAGCAAAATTGGACAAATAGTATCGCATCAAGCTAAAAACCTCTTCACAGCAAAAGAAACAATCAGCAAAGGGAAGAGACAACCCACAGAATGGGAAAAAATATTGGCAAACTACCCATCTGACAAGTGATTAATAACTAGAATATATAATGTATATAATGAGCTCCAACAACTCAATTTTTAATGTGATTAAAAAATGGTCTTTGTTCTTGCTTTTATTTATGTGGTGAACCGCGTTTATAGATTTGCATATGTTAAACCAGCCTTGCATCCCTGGAATAAAGTCCACCTGGTCATGGTGAATTATTTTTTTGATGTGATGCTGAATTATATTTGCTAAAATTTTGTTGAGGATTTTTTGCATCTATATTCATGAGGGATATAAGTCTGAAGTTCTCTTTTTTTGTTGTGTCCTTTCCTGACTTTGGTATCAAGGTGATACTGGCTTCATAGAATGAGTTAGGAAGAATACCATCTTTCTCAATATTGTGGAATAATTTCTGGAATATAGGTATGAGTTCTTCTTTGAATGTTTGGTAAAATTCTGAAGTGTAGCCATCTGGTCTGGGACTTTGACATTTTGGGAAGTTTTTAATTGTTGCTCCAATTTCTGAGCTTGAGATTGATCTATTCAGATATTCTGTCACCTCTTGGGTGAGCTTAGGAAGGTTGTATGTTTCCAGGAATTTGTCCATTTCCTCCTCATTATGTAGTTTTGGGGCATATAGGTTTTTATAGTAATCAAAAATAATGTTTGTATTTCTGTGGTGTCTGTTGTGAACTCTCCTTTTTCATATGTAATCTAATCTTTGACAAAGCAGACAAAAATGTACACTGGGGAAAAGAATCTCTTTTCAATAAATGGTACTGGGAAAACTGGATAGCTACATGTAGAAGAATGAAAGTGGATCCCTACATCTCACCTTTCACAAAAATCAATTCAAGATGGATAAGAGACTTAAACCTAAGGTATGAAACCTTAAGAATTCTAAAAGATGTTGGGAAGACCCTTTCAGATATCGGGCTAGGCAAGGAATTCTTGAAGAAGACCCCTAAAACAATTACCATAGCAATAAAAATAAATAAATGGGATCTGATCAAATTAAAAAGCTTCTGCATGGCCAAGGAAACTATCATTAGAGTGAATAGACAGCCTACAGAATGGGAGAAAATATTTGCTCTCTACACATCTGATAAAGGGTTGATAACTAGAATCTATCTAGAACTTAAAAAAAATCAACAAGAAAAAATCAAACAATCCCATCAACAAATGGGCAAAGGAAATGAACAGAAACTTTTAAAAAGAAGACAGAATAATGGCCAGCAGACATATAAAAAAGTGCTCAACATCTCTACTCATTAGAGAAATGCAAATCAAAACCACAATGAGATATCACCTAACCCCAGTGAGATCAGCCTCTATCAAAAAATCCCCAAACAACAAATGCTGGTGAGGATGTGGAGAGACAGGAACACTCTTATACTGCTGGTGGGACTGTAAATCAGTGCAGCCTCTACGGAAAAGAATTTGGAGATACCTCAAAGAGCTAAAAATAGAAATACCATTCAATCAAGCAATAGCACTATTAGGCATCTACCCAAAAGAGCAAATGATAGGCTATAATAGAGACATCTGCACCAGAATGTTTATGGCAGCACAATTCACTGTTGCAAAAATATGGAAACAACCCAAATGCCCATCGATTCATGAGTGGATTATTAAAATTTGGTATATGTATACAATGGAATATTACTCAATCATAAGAAACGACAGTGATCTAGCACCTCTTATATTTTCCTGGATTAAACTTAAGCCCATTATCCAAAGTGAGGTATCACAAGGTTGGAAGAATGGGCTCTACTTGTACTCACCATCAAATTGGTACTAACTGATGAACACTAGGGTGCTCACATGGCACCCTAGTGGTAATACTCTCTAGGGATTAGGGGGATGGAGGGCAAACCTGCAACTAAAGGACACGGGGAGCATTGTAGAGGGGAAGGGCATGCCTCTAACCCTCCCTTGGGTGAGGCAAAGACATAAAATGTAACCATGATATTTGTACCCTCATAATACCCTGAAATAAAAAAAAAAATGGGCAAAGGATCCAAATAGACATTACTCAAAAGAAGATATACAATTGCCAAAAGATATATGCAAAACTGCTCATGATCATTAGTCATCAGAGAAATGCAAAAGAAAACTACAATGAGATATCATCTCCCTCCAGTTAAGATGGCTTTTATCGAAAAGACAGGCAATAAGGAATGCTGCCAAGGATGTGGAGAAAGGGGAACCCTTGTACGCTGTTGGTGGGAATGCAAATTAGTGCAACCAGTATGAAGAATGGTATGAATGCTCCTCAAAAAACTGAAAATAGAACTACCATATGACCCAGCAATCCCACTGCTGGGTATATATCCAAACGAGGGGAAATCAGTATATGAAAAAGATTTCTGTACTCCTATGTTGATTGCAGCAATATTCACAATAGCCAAGATTTGGAATCAACCCAAATATCCATCGATGGATGAATGGATAAAGAAATTGTTGTGTATAAACACACAATGGAATATGATATAGCCACAAGAAAGAATGAAATCCCGCTATTTGCAACAACATGGATGGAACGGAAGAACTTCATGCTAAATGAAATAAGCCAAGCACAGAAAGACAAATCTCACATGTTTTCACTCATTTGTTGGAGCTAAATATTAAAAACAATTGATCTCATGGGGACAGAGAGTAGGATTATGGCTACCAGAAGCTGGGAAGGGTAGCAGAAAGGGAAAGATAAAGTGGGGATGATTAGTGGGTGCAAAAATATCATTAGATAGTTAGATAGAATGAACACTATTTGATAGCACAATGAAGCAATTGTGATCAACAATAAGTTAGGGTATACTTTAAAATAATTAAAAGAGTAGAACTGAAAAGTTCCTAACACAGAGAAACGTTAAATGCCTGAGGTGATGGATACATCAATTACCCTGATGAGATTAATTCACATCATATGCCTCTATCAAAACACCACATGTACTCTATAGATATATACAACTATTATATACCATAATAATTAAAAATAAAACAAATTAAAAATATTTTAATAGTTTTTTTCTATGAATGTTCTATAAACAAATGAAGAGTCAAGTTCATTTGGATGGTAAATTACAATAATGTATTCCATTAAATTGAGGTGATGAACATTCTTCTATAGATTGTTTAGATTTAATATGTGAGATCTACTATAAATCTAAAAAGAAAAGAAAAAAATAAGCTGATTATATCTCATTAATTCTTAAAGGACATCATTTGATTATAAATTTCAACATGAAACAGTGAAGTAATACATTGCATCCTGTTGCATATGCAAGATATGATAATTTTAAATGCAAATCCATGAAAAGTGATAAAAACAAGATTGTAGAAAGGTAAGTTACAGCTTAAAAAATTGGAAGCAATGAGCTTTCAGCAACTAAATAGTATTAAATGGTTTGTGGAACAGTATAATGTTAAAAAATGTGGGTGCAGGACCTGGATAACTCTTAAATTCAATTCTTGGCTCCACCACTAATTATCTGACTGGTGCGCATTCTCTACTGTAAAGTAGGTATAATAAGAGATCATAAACTATCTCTTATGTGACTGGAAAAATCTTGGTTTATGCCTGTTGTGTGGTGCCCTCTCTGGTTTAACATGTTTATACCAGGTTTTTAAACAAAGATTGTTATTAATAGCTGCAATACAATAATCTAGAATGGGGTTATGGACTGAATGTCTCCTGCACCCCAAATTCATATGTTGAAACACTAACCACCAATGTGACATTATCACTTTTAGGAGATAAGTAGAGTTAGATGAGGTCATTAGGGCGGAGCTCCCATGACAGGATTAGTGTTCTTGTACAAAGAGAAAGAGACTAGAGCTAGCACTCCCTCTTCGATATGAGGATGCAGCAAAACAACCAACCAAGAACCCAATTGGCTGGCACCCATATTGCAGGATTTCCCAGACTCTAGAACTGTGAGAAATAAATTTCTGTTATTCAGTACACTCAGTCTATAATACATTGTTATAGCAGCTTGAGCTGACTAAGACAGATGGTAGGGCAGACATCTTTATGTGAGCAGGTTCTGCATGGGCTCATCTAGTGGTCAATGAAGCATAGGTAACAAGAACAGTTCTCACCTTAACACATGGCTAAACGTGATGATGACCCATGATAACCTATATCTCTTTTCCCAACCCTTTCTATTTTTTTTTTCTTTTTTATTTCAGCCCTTTCTAAATGCACATTGCTTTAAAACACACCGTGGAGAATATATGCTGATCAAAGAAATGATACTTCTATAGGTACTTGCTCTGGTCTCCAACAATCGTGGGCAAGTATTTGCTGCTCCTGCGGACAATTATCCTGAAACCCATGCAGCAAACATCTATGCACATCAAGTAGCCAGACTGCCTGTGGGAGTGGTCAGTGGGAAAGTGTAAAATTATAGATTAATCAAAATAGCTGAAAGAAATAGAGGCTGAATTTCAAAGTGGAGACACCTGAAAACTAATCCTAATTTGAATGGGAAAACAGATAAGTTTCACAGGATATGTTCTTTCTATATGGTTTTTGTCATTTCTTGTATGATATAGATATTTACTTGTTTTATTATTTGATTACATTTTAAGATACTACAATAAATCATTTGGCATTGACAAGATAAATATGTGCTTGTGTAATAAAAAATTAAGTACAATATATTTATGTATTAAGAAAGGTAGTGATGAATATAAAACTTGCACACAGTATTTGTCCATATTCTGCCATGATTTTAATAATAACGTAGCATGGAAAATGGAAAACAAAATTCCTAGAGGAGGAGTTGACATCTACATAAACATTATCAATTACTTTTAAGACTGTGTCCAAAGACTACATTTAATGTGTGTAGCCAGAGAAGATGTATTTCTATAATATTTTGTGAATAAGACTTTATTTTACCAAATAAACACTTTTTCTAAATTAAATTCACTTTTTCAAATTTCATGATTTCTGATACTTGTACAAAAGATGAAGTAACCGTAGTTAATTATTGACTCCATACCTAGAAAAAGACCTTTCCAGTTAAATGGGCAAATGCAGAGTTTGCATTCGCATGACAATTAGAGTGAATATCTTCTTAGATATTGTGTAACTGGAAAGATATAAAAATAAGTAAAAATTTGTGAACTGAGTAGACCTGTTCTTTGTTCCTAGTTCAACCTCAAAATTCCATGCATATGGGTGTCTATACTTACAGGAAGTCTAGACATGCATTTTTCCATATTTTAACTACTCGGTTTTTTATAAATAATTGATTTATTCAGCATTACTTTGGAAAAGATATGCTGAACCTCACTCCCTTACATAAAAGTGTGAAAGATTGATAATTATTTTACGGTACTATGAGAATTAAAAATGAACCTGATTGGAACTTTGCTGAACACTTAGGTGGTGTCTACTTAATAGCTGCTGAATAAACAAATTCATATTATGTGGCATTAAATAAACCCTATATCAAACTGAATGACAGGGAAAAATCTGGTTTTTAAAATTATAATCCTCATGTCTAAGTCAACTTTCATTTCTGGAAAACATCAAGTTCTAATTTGTTGCTTTTTCCTTTATTGCATACTAGAAACTCTGGGAAGGTTATTAAAATATTGTTAGGGCCATGATTCATTCAACAGGTATTTACCAAGAGACCCTGGGTATCAGGCACTCTTCTTAGCTCTGAGGGTGAAGCAGAGAAGGAGGTGAAACTCCTGCCTCAGAGATGGCATTTCTGTTCATGTGGGGGCATGTGCAGGATAAATGCATATATACTCCCTTTGGAATTATCTTCGCTAATTTATTTTTATCTTTTTAATTATCTTCATGAATTATTCTAAAAAATTCATAAGTGGTCTTATACCACATTGGCAATTTATATATTTACATTCTTAGTTTGGGTTATAGTATATTTTGATAGTTATTTACTGTTGCCTCAGACTTCTTAGTGCATTTTACCTCATATATTATTTCCCAATTTCTGCAGAAACACAATGTGTTATATATAGCATTCTGGCCAAAACAATGCATATAGAAATTGAATAAAAAATATAATTCTCACAAAGGCAAGTCACGCAAAGCACAGAAAGAATAAATGGCATGCTAGCAATTCTTGCAATAATTTTCTCTCTTCAATTAATCAGACACTCGATCGGCTTGAAAAAAATATATATCATCTAAGACAAGCCATCCATCTTGGCTGGCACCTAAAGTAGATGGGCCATCCTTTACCTTGTAGCATTTCGACTGCATAAACCTAAAAGACAAAATGAAATTCTAGACACACCAGGTTAAAGGACAGCAGAGTCAGGTTTCATCTTCTGCAATAACGTTAAATGGTCAAGGTGAAAAACAAAAGTAATATCCATATTTTGTGAAATACGAGACAAATGGAACCAGAATGTCAAAATGATGAATATAACAAAAAGCCTCTCATATAGAAGGAGGTTTACCTGTATAGCAACAGGATTTTCAACAAATAAATCATACTTTCTTTTTTTTTTTCTTCACTTAGATAAAGCAGTGAGTCAGTAAGTTGCAGTCAGTGTTAACTCAAACATTTAGACTGACACGACCCTTATTTGACTGAATGTGATCATTTTTTTAAATAAAGATATTTTGTATCACTTCTAGAAAAATCATTGTTTATATATGATTTGAATTTGGTTATACTGAGACATGGATGAGGTAATATAGTTCATACTGGATGCTTTCCCTCTCTGTCTCTGCGAGTTATTTCATAGAAAGTCCTTATATGTATTGTTAGACATTGAAGAAAAGAAATATTCCAATATGTTTTATAACCAGGTCGGATACCCAGGGAGAATCAGAAAGCTGAAGAAGTGTCGCAGCGGAAGAGGCCCTACACTGGGGCCTGAGATTATCATTCAACTCACCAAGCAGATCACAGAAACAAACGAAGCTGGTTGACAATAAGAAATAAAGTAGAAGTCAGACAGCAGCACATGTGAGAAACAAAGAGCACAGATTTGCTTCTAATACTTTGTAATAATATTTTCCTTTTGCCATTTAAGTCTGGTTGTTTTGGTTTCTTTTACCTACAGCCAAAGGAATGCTAAATAATAATTAGGTTTTATTAAATTCCACTAGGTGATTCGTTATTATTTTTGTTAAAGTAACTCAGAAGGCAGTTTACATTTGATCTTACAAATGCCAAATTATATTAACAAATATAAATTTTACAATATAAATAAAAATATAAAATTAATTGCAGCAAATATATAACATAAAATAATATTTTATCTAAAATATACAATAAAATATAAAAATAAGTTAGGCATAATATAAACTTGGTTTTAAGATTTTTTTAATGGAATATTTTCAAAAAAACTATTATCAAGATTATGATTATTAATGGGTTTCTGCAAATGAATACCCAGTTCCTTTTCTAAGATATGGCTATTTCCTATGTGCAAGCTCTGTAGGTTAGCACATATTTAGAATGTTTATGGAACATCCTGCCCAATCAAACAAATAAATCCTGAATAGTGCAGAGAGGGTTATACGTAAGTTCTATTTAATTATGTCCCTCTGGTGCCCTTAAATATAATTTCACATTTTAAATTGTGCAATGAGACCACCTCCATGGATACCATGATTAAAATGTATGATTATTGGGTCAAAGCCAGAACCATGCTCTGCTTTGTTCGGAACACATGCAAATATACCTCCTATGTCTCCTATCTGAAGCTATTTATCTTGACTTGAAGATGGTGAGCATTAGCAAAAATCTGTGCTTATTAAAGAAGTAAAAAAATATCTGGGGTAAATATGACCAATTTATTTAAATTATATATGAATATAAATATATAGCTATAACATTAGTATTAATGACATTAGATATATTATGTATACACATATTTATATATTATATGTATGTGTATAGTTTGCCAGATCCCTCTTCAAAATAATGTCAGCAACATACTTTGGGGAAAATAATGTTTATATAGTTTATATATGTAGACATGTATGTCCATATTTGTATGTCTTTTCTATTCTATGTACATTATTAAAGTGAGGAATGACAGTTCTAATTTTGGGGGGAAAAGAGAAGTAGAATAAGTTAGTGACAGATAAAAGTAAGCTGCCTATTAGTCCAGAATTTGCGTCTTTGAGTACGTTGCTGAGATTTACAGGCAAAGGGATATTAGAGAAAGCCAAGGCATTTTGCTATTTTCTGTCATGCCTGGCTTGAAATTGTCATTGGTTAAACTATGACTATAATCTATTACAACCCTGAGTACTGGAAATAGCCCTGTCTTGTTATGTTAAGTAGTTTAAAAACTACTACATACCCATTTATAGCACTAACAGAATCAGTATTTCAAAAATGTGGCTCCTCTATTGGCTTCACTCTGAAAAAGAGTTTCCAACATTAGTCAACAGAAATCCTCTCAAATCTATTTTAGGAAATATTTCCAATAATAAAATAATAATTTGGATTCTAGAAGGCAAAGGAATGAGATAGGGTGTTGGTTTCTCCATTTTCTTCTACTGGTGGGAAGGAATATAGAAGCATATGTAAATGTGCAGATGCCTCAAGATTCTCCAGGGAAGTATTTGTTCTCTCTGGGACCAGATAAAGACTTAAACCAGAAGCAGAGAGCAAGATTTTCTTGCAGACATAAAAAGGAATTTCATGCTTTCTGAGGGTAGTTGGGTTACAAACGTGAGTTTGTCCACCTGTGAAATGGCTATCATTTATGCCTGGGACTCTGGCATACCTGCCTCCTCCTGCTGACCCTGTACCTCTGGCTGGGAGCTACACTGGTGGGATAAATTGTCTACACTGCTAGTGCTTAGGAGGTGGCCACTATTTTAAAATGAGAGAAATGGACCAAGTATTTAAACATAATGTCTAGAATTTTTTAATTTAAAATTTTTGTGACTAAATGAAAATATAGATAATCACCTCTAAAATCTGAATTCAGGGTCTGCAGAGTCAATGGGGAGAAACAGCTCTTTATATTGAATAATAATAAAAAGGAATAAAAAAGGAACAGGGAAAAGCTAAGGTACTTGTTACATAAAGCAAATGAAACAGGAGAGAGTGGATAAAAGGGTCCAGAAAGAGAAAGGAACGAAGGAAAGAAAAAACAAAGAAGAGAAGCATTTTCCCTGAGCCTTGATATTTAAAATGCTTATCAAGTCCCTGAAAGGATTAAGGAAAAATGACACACAATTCATAATACCATGTTACAAATCTTCAATTCAAAACAGGGAGATGATCTTATAATCTTCAGGATAGGGAAAAAAAAAGTTTCACAGAAAAGGAGAGAAAATCTGCCAACCCTGGGACTTCTCATCTACAAACTGGAAGTTGAAGGGCATTGGAACAAAATCAGTCGGTTATGGGGAAAAGTCATCTGTTCTTCGAGAGTATCATATATGAACAATTGTTATAATTTCATTTTTTAACATAAAAAAGATAGTATTAAATGTGAAAAGTCAGAGCTTGTGCCTTCCATATATCTTGGGAGAATATTAGAGAAAAGTGATTTAATTTAATAGCTGTAGAATCCAGACAGAGTTGTTAAAACATTGAAAATAAAGATAAGAAATTTTAGCACACGATGAATTTATAATATAAACATACATTTTAGTCAATAATAGAATTTGTAATGTGTTATTTAAACTTCATTGAGCTAGAGTATTCATACTCTTAGAAAATATTTAAAAGCCCAGACCTAAAAATTGATCAGAGGAGAAAGGGCTGGAACAACCCTGACTCTTCAGTAATAGTCTTCCCACAGAAACGTTGATTTGAACAACTATCCACATGCAAGAATACTTTCACAATAGCTAAGGAAACCAGGTTAGAGATCACAGTACCTGGCTGTAGCACAATAATCAGAAAAGATGCATGGAAGAGTGTAGGAAGAATAGTTTTACATTACCTGTATCACCTCTCCCCCAACCTCAGGAAACACAGCACAGAGAGTGATACTCTATGCTTAGGGAAAAGAAAGGGAAGTGAGTGTAAGACTTTACCTTGGAACCCAACATGGCCTGCCACAGTAAAACCCAGCACTGAGCAGACCACCAAGGCTCCATAGTTTAAGCCAGTACCCACAGACTGAAACTCTAGATGTGCCCTGGCATCAGGTAGGACCACATAGCCCCAGGCTTTAGGCTTTGTGGCAGACTTGATTGTTGAACCACATCATTGACAGACAACCTTTAGAGGCTTTGAGTTCTTGATAGTTCTTAATGGCAGGCAGCCATCACCTTCCTCTGGGCTTCTGGCAATGTCATGCCAGCCAGTGGGCCCCAGGTTTTTGGCATGGCCCAGCACTACAACTGACATGGTGAGCCCTGGTGTTCTGGCAGCACCCACGTTGACTACCTCTGTCCCAGGCTTCTGACACACCCCAGTTCCATGCCTGCCACAAGGCTTTCCCAGACAAAGCCTGGCTGCAAAGACTGGAAAAAATACTTACTTACTCAAATGTGCAGACATCCACTCATGACCACAAGTATCAAAGACAATTAAGGAAGAACTGGCATCACCAAATGGACTAAATAAGATATCAGTGACTGACCCTAAAAAGGGAGATGCATGAACCGCCTGATGAAGAATTTGAAAACTGTTTTAAAGAAGCTCAGCAACTTCAAGAAAATGCAAAGAAACTATTAAATGAAATGAGATAAACAATAAGTGACCACAACAGGAAATGTAATAGATTAAAATAACAATCAAGCATAAAATCAAACAGATATCCTGCAGATGAGAAATACAATCAACAAAACGCAACAAAGCATCAACAGCAGAACCTATCCAACAAAAGAATTTCTGAAATCAAAAACAGGTTATTTGAAAATATACACTCAGAAGAGAAAAAAGAAAAAAGAATGAAGAAAGCTTATAGGATTTTTGGGACAGCAACAAAAGAGCAAATGATCAAGTCACAGGAGTCATTAAAATTGATACCACAGAGAAACAGGATCATAAGAGACTATGATGAACAATTAGACACCAACAAATTGGATAAACCTAGAAGAAATGGATAAATTCTTTGACAGATACAACCTACCAAGACTGAATTCCGAAGAAATAGAAATTCTTAACTGACCAATAATGAGTAAGGAGATCAAATCAATCTCCCAAGAACCAGGTGTGGTGGTTCATACCTATGGTCCCAAAATTCAGATTTGATAGATTCAGGTGTTTGCTATTGTGTACAATACTGCAGGTAAATGTATATCAATTCAAGTCTAATTCAAATGTGCAGACTAAAACAGTTTTTGGAAATAAATCTGCAATATATATTAAAATTACATATTCACACTCTTTGACCCAGAAATACCACATTTAGTAATCTAACCTATAGAAATAAAAGCACCAAATGCTTGTGGGCATATGACAAACATATTTAATATAGTGTTATTTTAATGGGAAGAACATGTAAATTAATAACTCCACTGAATGGCAACAATTTGAACAAATACGTCTTCCATCTACATCACGGATACTCTGAAGCCAATAAAATAAATTTGATATTTGCTATACTGACAATAACTAATATTAAGAACTAGTCTGGAAGGATGAACAAAATATTAAGAAAAATAAGTTGTTGTGTATTATAAGCTACATAAAATTTACAAAAGTCATACAAAAATCTATAGGTATATTTCTATAGAGGTGTAGAGGACGGATACCAGCAAGCTAATACTGGTTTTTTAAGGTACTGGGAATAAGAGAAACGCTAGAAAAGTCAAGTAATTGTGTCTTATTAATAAAAATTTGGACCATTTCTATAGTTGTAGCAAACACATAAATTTTGTTATTTTAAAATATCACAAATTTTTAAGGGAAATCTAATTATTCTGGAATTGACTAATCTTGTAGGAACACATTTAATGGACCTAAGTTTATGACACATATAGGAGAAAAAGAGAGCTTAAAAGGAGAAAAAAAAAAAAACAAACAGAGATATATCTCTGCAAAAATGTGCTGGGAAAATTATAACATTTGTTGTTCAGTAACACAAGCCAACTAACAAATGAAGTGTTGATTATAGCGGTAGCGAAATGTCAAACTAATAACTTATAAGACTACAAGGTACATAAACTAATTTGATAATCTATCTTAGATGATCTATCATAGAGGAAATATAGAAACTAGAAACTTATTCTAAAATATATCCCTTAATATATATCTCCAGTTACTAAAGAGGGAAGTGAAGGTATCTCTTGGGATGGTATTTTGTTATAACTTTCTCTGTTAAGTCATGAATATTAAAGTAAATATTTTTAGATGTAATAATTTTCAATTTGTGATGGGTACTTACCAAATTAGAGAGAAGTTTTATTTTGTAATTTATCACTACCTTCCATAATGAATTAAGCTCCAAAGTAGTAATGAGATTCTAAAGATGACATATTTCTAAACAAACAGTTGGGTGGACATTAGTTTGTCCTAATTAATTTGCTTCCCATGTTTTCAAATACACATGCTATTTATTTTAGATAAATTGAATTTTTATTAATAGAGGAAATAAAATGGTGCTAATCTGCTTGAAGAGTGAAGTTGGTTTTGGTTTAAGAGCTTACAAATGATTTCAGTACACCTTTCTAAGAAATAAAGTTTTGCTGCTTTGTTCAATAGACAATTAAATATTGAAGACAATGCAGTAGAGAGTTTCACTCCTGTGTATAGCACCATTAAAGCTTGAACACAGAGGGAACAAGTAGCTTTATGAAAGCATACAAAATGATAATGCTCCTTTTTGAAAGGAAATAGTTATTATATATATTTCTATTTTAGTTTTAAAGTGAGTATACATAGGTGTGTGTATATTGCTAAACGAGTTGAATGACTGTGTAACCATTATTTATGCAAAGGCTTTACAAGAAGATATGTATTTATGCTAATATCTGATTAGAGTACAATCACAATTCATCACAGGCATTCCTGCTACACTCCTAGATTTGATCTAAGTTAATTAATAACATATATGGCAAAAAATACTTTCCTGCTATCTTTAAGCTACTTCTAAATCTGATTTAAGACACACAAATAGTATTTGCATTCATAATTTATCTTCAAATACATTAAATGGGATTGAAATATTTTCTATACATCATTCCAGATGGTTGGCTTGACCCCGACGAAGAGGAAAGATTTTAGAGTGGGTATAACAGACTGTTGATTTTAACACAAATCATTTAATGTCTGTTCAATTCCTGTTGCTTATTTTCAAATTTTGAAATATTTTTTTATCCAAATATCAATGGGAGGTGTTGATTTATACATTTTTAGAAATCTCCTTATAAATTTATAAGATTAATGAATGAGAATTAGTACCTTGAAATTGCACTTCCAGTGACTTTTTTTCTTTTTTTTTTTTGAGACAGAGTCTTACTCTGTTGCCTGGGCTAGAGTGCTGTGGTATCAGCCTCGCTCACAGCAACCTCAAACTCCTGGGCTGGAGGGATCCTCCTGCTTCAGCCTACTGGGTCACTGGGACCCTAGGCATGTGCCACCATGCCCGGCTAATTTTTTCTATTTTTAGTTTTTTGGCTAATTTCTTTCCATTTATAGTAGAGACGGGGTCTCGCTCTTACTCAGTCTGGTCTCGAACTCCTGATCTCAAGCAATCCTCCCACCTCAGCCTCCCAGAGTGCTAGGATTATAGGTGTGAGCCACCGCACCTGGTCCTGGTGACTTCTTTTCAATAGTAACTTAATTTAATTTTTATATTGCAAGATTTACGATTATGAATGCTAGCTATTGCATTTAATAGCATTTAGTTTTTATCAATAGAAAATTCAAATAAATTTAACTCTTCTATCCAGTCCTTAATGTATCCCATTTTGTGGGAAAATATATATACCTTCTGGTAAATGTATACATATATACAGTAAAATATACATATGTGAAATATACAGGAAATTATATATGTATATGAAATATATATGTATTGCTCACTCTTACTTTTTACTCAATAGTACGTGTTTACATACATGCACATAAATATACATGTATACACACGTGTGTGTATATGTTGTGTTCTTTCTTACCTTTTTAATAAATACTATTTATTTAAGTTTTATCCACGTTCTATGTACACAACTAAGGGCACCTCTAATATGCTGTTCCATACTATTTTATAATATTCCATAAAATGTGGCTACCACATTTTGTCTGTCTACTCTCTTCCAATGATGAATTCTATATTTGGAAACTTTGACTAAATGTTGAAACTATTTTGATCCCCAAATATTAGCCTAAATTCCATAGAGAATACAAAGTTGTTTTTTTTTTTTTTTAATATAGATAAAACCAGTATTCTCTCAAGAACAGAACTTCCTTTAAGTGTTCACTGTTCTCATCCATGCCACTTGTGGACTATGCTAGTGATGACAGAGAGATTTAAATACCTCTTAGCTGCCAAGATATTGACTAAAGGAGGTAGGAATGCTATGAGATGGAATGAAACAGGAAGCAATTTATTTAGTGAAAATAATATCAGTAAGGTTTTTGATATTTTGAGATTTCATTCATGTTTCTCCAATAGATCAATGCATTATCTCTGGCAGATAAACAAAGAGGTATTTGTTTCACACTTCTGTTAACCCTCTATAATTTACATTTTATTTATTAGAAATACAAATTAATGATTTTTTACTCATTCATCTATGAATTCAGCAACAGCAGTTGTGATGGTCTACTATGATCCAGACAGTACTTCTGAAGATAGGGATATAGCAGTGAATAAATATAAATTTTAAGTAGGGTGGTCAGGAGAAGATTCATTTTAAAATGTGACATTTAAACTTCCAGCCTAAAGAACTGTGAGAAAAATACATTTCTGTTGTTCAAATCATCCAGTCTGTGGTATTATGTTATGGCAGCCCTAGCAAACAATAAAACTTGTTGAGTTTGAAAGGTTAAAAAAAAAAACAAAGTATGAGTTTTAAACAAAGACTTAAAGGAGGTGAGCAATTGAACCATACTTGTAACTGAGAGAAGAACATTTAGGAAAATAAAGAGAAAGTGCAAACCCCAGGAGAGGGAACATGACTGAGATGTTTGCTGTAAAGTAAGGAAGCCAATGTAGTTGGAGTAAGTTGGTAAGGCGGGGAGTAATAGGAGATGGGGCTAGAGAGAGAAGAGGTGAAATGGTTCACCTACGGCCATGCAGTCTACTGGAAAGACCTTGGGTTTATCTTTGAGTAAGATGTAGAGCCAATGAATGGTTTGTTGCAAAGAGGTAAGATCTAATAATAAGAATTTTTTTGAGTACTCAGCTTACTTATGGACAAATGTGTAAAAATTATGAAATTCTGCTGCAAAGGAATTAGAATATTATTATTTAAATAATTATGTAAAAAGTAGCATCATGTAATGCAAAGAATTTCTTTTAAAAAGCTTGAAAATGGGAGATTTTTGCCAAGTCTGACACTAATTGACTCTGTGAATTAGAATAAGTAAAAAAAAAATCTCTTTAACCTCAGCTTTCTATTGGCTGAGAGAGATTGCAAGGTGTGATTTCTAATGTTTCTTCCTGGTCTAAATTTCTATGACTTTATGCTCTGGGTCAATCCTTTATACCTTATTCCATTTGCTGGTCAGATAAATTGGTAGTTGTATTTTACTTACTTAGTCAAATTGTCCTTTGTTGTTTGGGAGAAAGGCATTTTTCTTTCATTCTTTCTTTTTCTGACACTGGATTAAAAATGTGGTTTAGTGATGTGAGATGCTATGGTATTTTTATAAGTTCCTTTTATTTCTTCATCCTCTTCCTTTGCAGAGTCACACACTTTTCAGAAAATTAAATCCCAAGCAAATTAACTAAAGCTTATAGCAGACTTTCACGGAAATGCACAGATACTAAGGATGGTAATAGAGTGAGAGGTTATAATCCCACATTTTAAAATGCACATATATTCATTTGAGCTAAGGTAGATGAAATTTCTTCTTTTATAAGTTACAACAGTAGTAGGAGTGAATAAAGAACTGGAGGAAATGACATTTTGATGAAAATGAAGTTACTACACACAAAAATAGCATGTCTGAAAGGCACATCTATTTGCATTAAAGATGTGGACAGCCAGAAGCCACAAAGTAAAAGTGTGGGTGCCATTGCGTCTGTGGTATGCACTTTGGCTATCTAAAAGCTACAGCTATGACAACAACATTTATTAAGAACCCACAATGTGTATGCACTGGTTCCTCTCCTCTTGGTAAAATGTACAGCTGGCTCCTCTTGATTTTTTTAAATGACTGTCTAATATTAGCCTGGAAAAATAGAGGTTTCTTCCATCCGTGGTCCCAAATTATATTTCCCTTCAAAGCCATACTTTCCAAAGGTCAAAATTATGAACTACTTTGAAAATTCGCTACCAGTTTATTACAGCTGTCACTTTGAAAGAACTGATTACCAGCCCTACCTTATTCCAGTTATCAACTGAAAAACGGGAATGACAACAATTTTGAAGGTATACATTTTTAACTTTCTGCACCAAAGCTCAATTTTCAGTATAACGTATTTCATTATAATACTATGAAGTGTTATGAAACATTTTTCAAATGCAGGAATGCTGCCATCAGGAAACTGATTTTTAGATTTAGCATGCATAATGCTGTTTCCATACAGAATCCATGATGGTCATGAACAAAATCCATTCATCTTTACAAATTTGGTTTGTCTTGATGTAAAGTAGAAAATGAATAGCTTTCTTGACTTTATCGGTTTTCCCTCTAAAGTTAAAATATTTTTCCAGAATATATAACTTAGATTAGAATATGAATACCTTCAATTAAACAATATTTATATAGTGCCTTTTATATGTATCAAGTATAAAATAGATTAATATTTTGCATAGAAATACGGAATTTTTGATATTGTTTTGGTCATAAAATGATACAGTTCATTTCATCTACAGTAGCAGATAGACAAATTTAAACATTTTTAGATTTTATAAAACTTGCCTTTTATTTCAGGGACTAAGTTCAACAATATATCTTTATTGAACAAGATTTTCTATCAAGGAGTATTTAAATTCTACTCAAGCTTAATGAGAACCTATTAGGCAGATGCTAGAATAGTGTGACTATTATGATGTGTAAAACGATTTCCTTGTCCTCAAGAGATTTTCTACCAAAAGAAAAAAAAAATCATTAATCCATTCATTCACCAAATAGTTTTCAAGAGCACATTACGTACCTAGAACAGGTAATGATGCCATGTCCAAAACTGTTGACGCTTTCGGAAATGACAAGGATACTCAGAAACGTTTACTGTCATCAAGTACGTAGTATGAATTTATAAATGAAAATGACTAAAGCACAGGTGAAGAAAGTGTCATTTTTGATTCCCAGATGATAAAAAATCTTGAATTCTATAAAACAGCGAAATAAAATATACTGCAAAATTCCAGTGAAACATAAATATTTGGATTGCAGCACCAATTTTATAATAATGGTATTTAGTAACTCCTTAAACATGGCTCATTCACTTTTTAAAGGCATATATGTGAATAAAATAATTCATTCTCAAATATTTGAATACCTAAAATAAAAAAAAATTCAGTTTTAGATGTTACACCTAAAGATTATGATTAAATTTCTAAAAAGGAAAGGAAATTTAGACAGAGTCAAGGAAATAAAAATGGATAGAAGGAAGATTTAAAAAAGTAAGAAAGAAATGTACCAAATACTATATAGAATGCACTATTCACTGTACACACAAGCGCGCGCACACGCACATATGCATGGACATAGGCAAATTAGTACATGTGTAAAGAAATTAGAAAAAAAATTCACATCAGTGATTGTGTAAATAGAATTTATATAAGTTGGTAATCGAACATACGCAGGGTGTGAGAAAGTGTCATCAGAAACTATTCCAGGAGAGTTATCCCGGGATTCTGTGAGAATGTGTAGTTAGTGAAAATTCAGTAGACATTTTTTCTAGGAAGAGGGTATTAAAATTTGTATTGGATGTGCTGAATTTAAACTCCTTGTAGGAACTCCAGATGGAGATGTCAAGAAAGCAGTTGGGAATACAATACTTAATTTTAGGAGAGTCTAAAATGTTTGAAATTATCAATATAGACATTCAATTCATTAGAACATATAAAATTCTAAAAAGGATGAGGATAGTTCATGAAAGAGTAACAGTGTTAATAGAGGTTTCTCAACAACATGTCTACTCAAAGAAAAAGAGTCAATTTGGAAATTAGAATAAAATGAACATTTTTTTTGTACTAATATATGAGAGAGAAAAAATCTTTAAAAATAAGAAATTATCATCAATGTTAAAAGTGCTTTAGGAATGTGAAATCACTTAAAGACCAAATAAAACATACAAAAAGATTTCTCAGTTAAGAGACTGTTGACAATCTTCAGGGAATCATTTTAATTATTAGAATGAGAGCTAACCCAGATCATAAGTGTTGAAATCTGAATGTGGTTGAGGAATTGAAGATGGAAGTGTATATTGGTTTGGCCAATATTTGTCTAAGATGGGAAGGAGAGCAAGGAACAGAATCAGAAGGAAAAAAAATGGGTACAAATATTTTAAGGAAAGATATTTTAAATTACAAACATGAAGATAGTATATTTGATTTAAATGTCAAATTGTTATGACAGTAAAACATCTTACTGAGAAAGGAACACTTTAAATGTGTGAAAAAGTATTTTACAAAAAGACTCCTCAAAGTGATTTAAAAAGGAAAAGGTATGCTTGGCTTTATCCACACAATAAAAAAAAAAATCTATGATTGTTTTAGTATAAAAAGTCAATTCACTGAAAACATGTCACATTATTAATAGTTTATTGGTTATGTTTAAATTAAATAACTATTTTATTCATATTATTTTTATGATATCACAAAGCTATAGCCCCAGAACACATGAGAGTATTTATAATGTCAATGTAATATTTTATTTTAAAATCTTAAAAATTATAATACACAAGCTGACTGGAAATAGGGCATATTTCTATCCAAGAACTGATGGCTATAGAATTAGTGGAAGAAATGTGATTAGAAATATAACATAAAGATAAGTTTTTCATTACTGATATCATGGTTTCTGTATTTTAAAGTCATCAGTTAACAAAAATAAAGGCCAGTATTAGTTCACAAAAGCAATCAAATATTATTATCATTAATATCCTCATTATCAAATACTCTTAGAACCATGGGTATTTTGAAGGGATTTCTGCCACTGAAGTCAGTTCATGACTGATTATCTTATAAACTTATAATATTTGAAGATAGACAAGATTTCATCTATATTAAACCATGTTATATGAAAACCCAAATCTGAGAGAAGTCTGCTACCTTATCAAAGCCTTAGAGAAAATTAGCAACATCGCTGAGTCTCCTGCATCAGATCCAGAATCATTCTAACACACCATGTTGATGACATAAGAATCATGAACTAATATATATTAGCACTGTATTACCCCTTAAATAAATTTCATATTTTTCCAAAATGAATCATACTGAACATTTTATAACAACCCCCAAAATATTCAAACCACTAATTCTTTCCGATAGTAAAGATTTGAGTCATAGATTAGAATTATTTCATAAAAGTTCTATGTTAGGTCACATGTTACCCAGAATATTGATAAGCTAAATTCTTAAATAATTTACAAGTATGCTAGGTAAGGTGGCCATGTGATTTAGTATGCAAACCAGGACAGGGTGAAGAGTTAGAGGGATACTAACAATAATTGCGTGGGAACAATAGGCATCACCCAGGGCTGTCCTTGGCAACTACAACATACGGTTACCCTGGCTATGGGTTACATTCATTTGACTATATTTGTCTGTTTTAGTAGACATAAGAGAGCATAGAATTCTTTACATTAATTCTTCCCATCAAATATTTAACTACCCAGTGTTCTTTAGAAGAACAATCTTTCACAACCCCTATTTATGAGAGAAAAGTGGTATGTGCGTGTGTTTGTGTGTGTGTGTTTGCATGTGCATGCAATCACACTGGCTTTTTCATTTGATTATTAGTAGGAGATATCTTTCTTTTTATGCACTCTCAAGTCCAACTTCAAAGTCATACATGTATACATTATTTACTTGGCACGAATCCACTACTATTAACTAATGAAACGTGAAATGAAAAAAGGCACAAAAGGGCTAAATTGGAAGCAGCAAATTCTGGTGATGGCATTCAGCATTCAAATGCATATTTAGGAGATATGAAGGTGAAAAAATAAACTTTCTTGTATCTTTTCCCTGTGTTTATAAATGATAGGATGTGAATAATCACTAACTGTTCTCATTCAAATGTACAAGTTACCCTTGGGCATCAATTATAACCTAACTGAGGACGTAAGCAACAGCTAAAAGCTGACAAATGTGTGTGTAGAAAGTCTATTAGAACATAATCACTTTCCCATCAAAGAAGGAGCAAGGATACCATAACCAGGCAATTGGGACACCTTGTCAGTTATGCATAAATTGGGCAATAAAGAAAATAGCTTGACATAAGGGATGCCACATCCTGAAAGAGCTGCTAAGGGAATAGAATCTTGATTTCAACTTGGACTTGCCTGCTATAAACCTTCAACAATAGTCGAAGACCCCAAGGTGCACAGCAGAGTCAACTTATAAATATTCAACTCACTGAACAAGAAAAAGATTGCTAAAAATCTGCTCATCCTGTAAACAGAATCATTGCTTTTAGTTTTAATCATAATCTTAACAAATATTCTTCACAATATATCTACAACATGTGAAAAACATGAAAGGTATTTTGCATTTGTTATTTTTAAAAGTCCCCAAATATAAACTTCCACTCATTCTTTGTTCCTGAGCTATAGTTCCAAATATCTTCCTATCAGCAGGAGATCTTGGTCTTGTTCATCCGCTATTCTCTCCAATGTCCTATTCTAAAACTGAATGTGCTACTTTTCACCACTTTCCCTGTCACGGTTTCCTGTTTTGATAATGAAGCCTCAATTTAGATATGTAGGCATTATTACCATAGGTTGGGCTCGACATGGTGTTTAGAGTGCCAATTTTTTTTAAAAAGTATTGTCTTTGTCAAAGGAACGGAAAGAAGCAGGATTGGGCAGGCGGAGCAGCTGAAGTGCTTTGCTGGATGGGTGAAGCCTCAGACAACGCTCTGGAGCTAGAATGGTCCATCAAACCAGCCACGGTGGCCTTGCTTTGTATTCCCTCTTCGATCAGTCCCTGGACCCAGGCCACTGGCAGCTGCAGGCGTCTGCTGGCCGCACTGGCTGTCTCCACGCAGAGCAGCGAGTCCTCTGGGGTGGCATCTCGGATCTACCTCGTGCTGCATCTCACTTCCTCATCCAAGTACTCGCTCCCTAGGTCCAATTAAAGCTGACTCTAAATTTTGTCTGTATGCTACTTCCTTCATAGCTTTGCTGTGACTGCCTTCGTTCAGGTCCTCTTTTCTTCTTTCTTGGTATTTGTGCCCACTTCCTAGCCCACTTTCATGCTAGAGAAGCCCGAATGGACTTCTTTCATGCACTGCTTAAATTACATAGCAACTTCCACCTGCCTTCTACATAAAGGTCACTCTGGCTTTGACCGACCTCTTCAAACACCTGTTCATCTACACTCTGACCAACTGAACTGCTATAATTCTCTCTGCCCGCCATGCTCTTTAATGTCTTTATACTTCTGTTCAGGCTCTTTCTTCTGGTACAAATGGTTGCTTTTGACCTTCTCATGTCAGCCTGGTAAATGTTCACACTCCTGTAAGAACCTTTCTGTCCACCAGCCACAGTTTACAATATTCTTTGAATCAGCACCACAGAAAAGCAAAAAAACTTCAACACATGTCAGTTTGTATCTTTATCTGTCTCAGTGTAACAAGGGAATGCACAATTCCTAGTGAAGTGCCTGGTACACATAGACACTGAGACTATGCTTAGCCTCTGGTCTAAGGGAAAAAACGAGAGAGAAAGAGAAAGGGAGGGAGGAGAGGAGATGGATAAACAAAGAATCAGCTGGTTAAAAATGAGTTATTTTAGTCACATAGGGATTTTTAAATAACCTACTTGCTATAAAGAAGTCTGTGTAACAAGGAAGTTACTTTACTTCTCTGAGCTTTTTTTTTTAACCTAATATGCAAAATGTAGTTAATGATACATCATAGAAATTAAATAGGGATGCAAATACTTAAGTTTCTGGCACACATGTGATCAATAAATTATTAATATAATTATTACAACTCTGGGTTCTGGGGTCAGATGAATGAGATTTCTGTCTTTGTTATGCAGAAGCACAGTAAGTAACCTGTTTTTAAAGTTATGAGAAAGGTCGGTGTGAAAATCAAGTACCTCAGTGATACTTAAGACACTATGCTAAATATTAGGAATAAAATGGTGAGAAAAAAATAAATGTACAATGCCTCCGCACTAAAGATCTTACAGTTTTAAAATTTTAGCCACCTTTAAAAAATTATATGGGGAAACATCATTCTTCAATGTAGAGTTTCAGCGAGTGTTTTAAGATGCTCTTTTCATCCAAACATATATTTAGTTATATGCTGATATGAAAATTATTTCTGAGTAAAACTGCTTTATAGAGTACATCTGGAATCCTTGATGACAGCTCTATGGGGTAAAGCCGATTCAAAACAATTTTCAGGAGAGAAATTTGAGTCCTGAGTGTGGATACTCTCACAGGTCAGCTCAGACGACTTCAGTGAGATTTTCAGCCTCTATAAAAGGATTATAACCCTACCCCCATCTTGACTATTCCCAAGGAGCATGCTTTGAATTCCAATGGCTACACAGAATAGCTACATTCGAGGCATTTTCCAGGGAGTAAAATCTCCAATCAATGTCAGCCAAAATTTATTAAACGAATTGTAATACTAAATGATTCTCAAGGACAGAGTACATCCTATTTTTAAAATTTGTTTTACTAAGTTGTGATTTTGGGGTAGCCTTACATAACTCATTGCTTAGTCTCTTCAAAGGACATTAGAGTAGGAGATGCAAAGTGTTTGGGTGGTTCCAGAGGAAGTTTGTAATCTGTTTCTTCTATGATGCTTCCCAAGCTCCTAATATCGTATCTGACACACATAGTAGGTTGAACATATATTTGTTAGATGAATGATTTTACTTTATTATAGTGTCCCCATTAGAAGACCATTTGGCATAAATAACTCTAATAAATACATCTAACAGCATCATATTTTCTATAAATAATTAGTTGATTTATATATTGAAGTCATATAAAATTGTGATGAAAAAGAGTCCCTTTTCACATTAATTTTAAAAATCTTGGTGACAAACTTCTGTTTCAACTCTAGTAACTAATATGGTTTATTTTGGAGGTCGAGTGTCAGCTTCATTCACAGCTGTACTTTGTAATAACATTTTAATTTCTAAATATTTTCCTTGCTTTTATTTTAGATTCTTTTAAAGTCATCTGAGAGTTTATTTGGAATAAACAAGCAGAAAGAAAGAGTTGTCTAAATTTCTGTGCTAAGATAAACAAGGTTTATTATTATTTTAATGGGTATTTTCCATGGAACAGTGTTACTGTAAGTTGTACAGGAACACAGATATTTTTCAAAGGGTCTTTAACCCACCCATTGTTCTTCCTACTGCTATCCTCTTCCACTTCTAAAAAAAGGATGGCTAAATTATTTTGACAAAGTAGGAATGCTGTCATGAATATTACGTAGCAGTTGTGTTATTTTTTTTAAAAAGATATCCTCAAAAATGAGAATGAGATACTTTGGATGGTAATAGAATGCTTTTAAAATTAAACTAGAGTGACAGGTTTACAATTCTGCACATATACTAAAAAACATTTCATTTCACACTTAAATGTAAAATGTGTGCAAATTATTTAAAATATATATATATATATATATATATATATATTGTGTGTGTGTGTGTGTGTGACAGAGTCTGGCTCTGTTGCCCAGGCTAGAGTGCCGTGGTGTCAGCCTAGCTCACAGCAACCTCAAACTCCTGGGCTCAAGCGATCCTCCTGCCTCAGCCTCCCGACTAGCTGGGACTAGAGGCATGTGCCACCATGCCCGGCTCATTTACATATATATATTTTTAGTTATCCAGATCATTTCTTTCTATTTTTTAGTAGAGATGGGGTCCCGCTCTTATTCAGGCTGCTCTTGAACTCCTGACCTTGAGCAATCCACCCGCCTCGGCCTCCCAGAGTGCTAGGATTATAGGCATATTTAATATATTTTAAACTCCTCCTTGAGCTCAACCAGATAATACAGGATAATCTCCCTATTTTGAGATCCTTAACTTGTTCATATTTGGAAAGTTCCTTTTTCATATAAGATAACATCCACAGGTTCCAGGAATTAGGACATGCACATCTTGGAGAGGCCATTATTCAGCCCACAATAATGCCCTTAAGTGCAAATATTCACACACACACACACACACACACACACACACACACACATCATTTCCTAAATGAGAGAAAGCAGATATAGAGAAAGGTGTACTCAATCATGCAATATGATAGGAACATATTCAATAACAGGGGAGATGCAAGCCATTTAAGAAACAAGGTATGTAGTACTGCACCGTAATTCACACATAAATACAAAGGTCAGCTAAGCTAACATTTTGAGGCTGGCATAAAATATAGAATTCAAAACTACTTCCCATTCTCTAAAGTTGTGTAAGCATATCAGGTTAGCAAAGAACACAAGAATATACATGTTTCTAAATGTGCAAAAAATTTAGAGGATTAACACAACAACAACAAGAAATTATATGTGTTTAAAAATCACAAATCCACACAGAAAGAGAGTGAAAAGAGAATAAAATAGGCAAAATAGTGGATGAAAAGTTTGGATAACTTTGAATATTAAAAATGGAAATGTGAGTGAGCTATCAGATTACTCACATTACAATTATAAAAAGTTATAATTATAAAAATTATAGCCTCACACTGTAATTTTTATTTTATAAATTTACAGTATAGAACAAATGATGTTTTGGTATACATACACGTAAGGAAGTGATTACTACAGTACAGTGAATTAACATACTCATCATCAATAGCTATTTTTCTGTGTGTTTGTGTGTGTGTGTGTGTGTGTGTGTGTGTGGTAAGAGCACTTAAAATCTACTCTTTTAGAAAATTTTCAGTGTATCGTACAATATCATTAACTATAATCCTCATGCTATACGTTAGATATCTTGACTTATTCACCCTACATACTTATAACATTGAACTTACTGTGTTTTAAGGGTAAAGTAGGTCATCAGGGAATTTTCATTTCAGATTAGTTTCCTGAGGACCAACAAGTACCTTGATAGATATTTCTGCCTGTCTAAATTGTCCCCAAAATAAACCTCTTCAACAAGCTTTCTCATTTGGGGAGAAGGAACTAGAGGAAAATTCTATCTTAAATCCTCTGACTACCAAGCCCTATCATTAATAAACAAACAAACAAGAAGATATTTTTTAAAAATAACAAAATAACATGGGCAAAGCTATAATAAATTATGATACGGGGGCTCATTTCACCAAGTCTTTTATATCTCATTTGATAGCACCCCAATTTCACATTTGCCTTTTGGCATTTTGAAATTTTCTTTTATTTCAAATAAGTCTGTCCTTTAGCATCCATCTAACAGAGAAAAAAAAATTGATCTTGTTATCCATATGACTACCTTGAGGGCACACTGCAGCTTGCAGAGCACATGGTGATACTTATAGAGCCAATAACAATGTCTAAATAACACAAGTTTTAATCGTAGTCATCTTTTATCATCATGGATGCTCCCTGGGCCCTTTTTAATTTGATCGTGTTGTAATGTGCTGTCCTGATTTTTATGAATTAGGGCAAAGTCACCCTTACTCACCATCTGAAGTCTCAGATGTTCCTTCCTACCCAGTAATAAAAATGAAAATTATTTTCCTTGGCAACTCAGACAGTATTCCAGTTAATTATGTGGATGTAATTCTTAGATTATTTGCATATTTTATAGCTGAAAATCCCTCTATTTTATTGCTAGCTCTTTTTAAAACTTTCTTAAAATATTATTTTATATTTATTTTATGTTATCTTGTCACACTTTAAAAACTTATTAAATTCACCTGAAATTCTTTCTGATACAAGGCAGGTTCTATATACATTTAAAAAAATATTCCCATTTTTATTAACTTTATAGTATTTATAAGTGGTGACTGTACATCCAAATATGATGTGTCCTCAAAACTGGTAGGACCAGATTAAATGAAATAAACTAGAAACAATAAATACAGAAATAATTGGATTAGTTATATTTTGAAATGTTTCTAGGATGGCTCCAAACTATACACTGGATTTCGAAGTAGATATATAACACCCTCCTCAAAAAAGGCCTCATTCAGAAATAGATTATTGGCAAAAAGATTATATATTATAGTTAATAAAAAATTATATGTTTGGAAATTATGAACTAAAATGAATTCTTTTGAGTAGATATGTTGCCAAATTGAATACAAACATGCTAACTACGTGTTTTGCAAGATGCTGCCATTAGCAGAAACTGAAGAAAATCTCTATGAAATCTGCTGTTACTTCTGAGAACTAAATGTGAATCTATAATTACTACAAAATAAAAACATGAATTAAAAAGTTAGGTAAGTTGAGGAAATGAGGATTTAAAAATGAATGTAACTTTTTTTTGGTTTTCTTTTAAATAAATTTCCTACGTATTCACGGATGCATTTATTCATTATTCATTCATTTATTTGTTCTTATAAATTTTTTTATTTCTTTCCCTCTCCTTTTGAGCATATGGATTTAGAAAGAGTGTTTTGTGATGTTATTCACCTGCATTGTTTTATTCACTGTACTTTATTTGCTGTAGGTATCCCAAACTGATCATAATGTTGACCTTATATCCAGTCTTTTGTTAAGTTATAAGAAAAAAACTGTTTGTTTCTTTGTAAATCAGTTTCTTTCTGCTCTCCACCAAACACTAATATATCATTTTTTCCATTCATATATTTAACAAATATTCATTAGGCACCTATTCTGTAGCATTTGTTTCTCCACCCACTGAGAATTCTGGTGAAAATATAGTCTCTTCCCCTTACATTCAGGTGTATGGGTATGGGGTGGGTAGATCAATACATAAATAAACAAAATGTTAGAAGAATATCTTGCAAGTGCTTCAAAGATGCATTCTACTTTCCACTTAAAACTTTTTCTCCTTTGTATATTCCATCTCTGAAGACAATTGTTATCAGCACTCTTGTGGGCTGGAAAGTTCTCTGTTTTGGGGAGTTGTACTGTGTATGTTATCAGCATCCCAGGGTACTGCATCCTACCCACTGCATGCCAGTAGCCTCCACTTCTCAGGTTGTGAACCACCAAAGTTTCCAGACACCGCCAAATGTCCCCTGAAGGGGAAGAGGGGTGGTAAGTTGTGGTTGCATATCACTGCTCCAAATATTTTTGAAATTCTTGCCCCAGGGACCTCACACTGGGTATTAAACATTTTTATTAAGACAATAAGTTCTGAAGCTAGACTTTGTGGAGAAAGAAAGTATTATAACTTTCCAAATTTCTTGACTGAAGCCCAATGAGGAAGGAAAAGGCAGAACATAAAGACAGAAAGGAGATATAGAACTTTAAAAATGGTTCTGACTGTGACTCTGGTGAGATGAATGCCCTCTGGAGCTTTTTTGGGCAGAAGAATAACATTATATGAATTTAAGGTGAACAACTTATTCTGGTTTGCCTGGGACTTTCTCAATCTTTGCCCTGAAAGCCTCATTTCCTATGAAAACCTTTAGCCTCTGGCAAATCATGGTTATTGATCATACTGTATTCTTTTATATAAGAGAAAAGATCATTTATCCCTTTATCGCAGTAGAAAAAAACAGAGTATCTGCAGATAGCTTAGTAGTAGCTACCAATATAGCTTAGTAGATTTTGTGCTGTGTGGGTGAGGTTGTTTCTGTATCAAGGTGTCTATTCAGATAATTAAATGAGGAATAAGAGGAAGGAGGTGATTGGAGCTTATGGAGTTAAGAAATGAGGAGATGTGATATTATCTCTGAGTGTGGGAAAGTGAATTTATTAAGAAAACGTAGCAGAATGGGAAGTCTTGCTTGTGCTCATGAAATAGTTAATCATAAAATTCAGGTAAGACTAACCAGAAAGGTTAAGGTTTAGAAAGGGAACATGTGTGAAAGTGAAGGATTAGAAACATAACCTGTGGCTTCTATCCCAGCTAAAGAAATAATTACATCTTTGGAGTTTTAGGGCAAATTTGGGACTGTGAATTTTGGGCCTTTGAGGGACAACTTGGAGATATATTCTGGAGAGATTTTGAGATGGAAGAGGAATAGAAAAGGAAGTAATGAAAGATGGCTTTTAGGTTTTGTGCTTAAGGAACTGGTGACTGAATTACTAAACACCTTTCACAAGCCGGATGAATGAGGTTTTGAAATAGAAATGAAGAATTCCATTTCTTTCAGATTCTGTTGTGGACTGATGGTATTGCTCTTATCCCCAAATATTAGAGTTTAACTAGGCATAAGATCACCCAGCTAAAGGTAACATTTCTTAGCCTCTCTTCTAACCAGGAGTGAAAAAGTGACAAAGTCTTGACAAGAAGATGTGACACCTGACACCTTTAAGCACCTTATACTGAAAGAATTGGGTTCTTCCTACTGGTAGGTAAATATCTACAGGTGCATAGGCCAGAAATGAATGACATGAATTGAGGATATCAAAACTATTAAACTAGATCCAATACATGTCAATCTAATATTAAAAATTTTAAGAAAATGCTAAGAATTTTTAAATTTTTGTATTACGTTATTAAATAGCTCATAAACTCACTGGTAAAACCTTTAGATACAAAAAATCCAATCCATTTCCAATCAGCCCATGTAAGTACACACATACACACACATGCACATGCACAACACAAACTATGTTAAAGACAGAAAATTTGTAAAAGGGTTTCTTTGCATTTTTGTATAAAAAGCTTGCAAAAATATTTCTTTACATTAATTTCATTTTCCTTACTAGCTCTGACATAATCTGTTAGTTCCATTTCATGACAATGTTCTTTTATTTTGTTCCCTTAGGCCTGAATGATGCTTTCTCTGAACTTAGAGGGAATTTACTGCTAATTAAAAGATTGTTTGATTCCTCAATAACAACCTAATAGATAGTGTGACTGATATTTATTAGTTGCTTTTGAAACCAGAGCTCTATTCTATAAATGTACCTCATTTTTTAAGATTCCAAAATTATAGCTGTAACTATAATACTCTAGGGCAGCAGTCCCCAGCTGTTTTGGCACCAGGGACAGGCTTCATGGAAGACAACTTTTCTGTGGGGTGGGGAGTGCGGAGCTCAGGCAGTGATGCGAGTGATGGAGAGCGGCTGTAAATACCGGTGAAGCTTCAGTCACTTGCCCACCACTCACCTCCTGCTGTGCGGCCCAGTTTTTAAGTTTCATGGAAGATGGTTTTTCCAGGGACCAGGGGTGGGAGGGGATGGGAGGCAGAGCTCTGCGGCCTGGTTCCTCACAGGCCAAGGACCAGTACTGGTCTGCCACCCAGGGGTTGGGTCCTAACCCTAACAGTGTTTAATCTTTTAATCACAATAAAAAACAGAAGAATAAAAAAGTGATATTTACCAATGTCTAGATATAAAAAAGACCTATAATTAAGTTGTTTTCTATTATCATGATATACAATTGTATATAAGCAGGGAAAAAGAGAGCAATTTGATGAATAATGGCTGTGGTCAAAAACTATGGATAGATAACGATGTATTATTTTTCCCTATGCCCTGGGATGTTTGATTTTGTTTTTCTTTACTTAAAGATAATAGTATTGGAACATTCTATGTGTTCAGATACCAGGAAACAGATTGCTACTCTACCATTATAGAAGAGAAATGTGCCACTTTAAACACTTTTGTGGACTATTTTACTACATAGATCAATTATAAAAAGAAAACCTAAAAACATTTTATTACAAATAGTATATGTACCTTCTAATTGAAAGAAATCTTATCCACAGATATATATTTATGCATATACACATACACTTGTACATATAAACACATAAATATATACATATACATATTTTAAAAATCATAATACAAGTATGAATATCAAGCAAGACAAAGTGACAGAATGCCATACATTTGTAGTTTTTCTTGAACTGATTGTAAACTAGATGTGTGCTCCCTATAATTCTGGTTGTTTTAACTTAAAAAAACTATAAAATGAAAAATTCTTTATACATATTTAAAAATATCTACTTTGTAGCTGCAAGTAAAACTCAAAGCATAATATGCATTTGAGAAATATATATTTCTTATTCATACCATAAATGACACTGATAATAGACTTTATAATAAAAATTAATGATGTAATAATTTGGCTGGAGGCAAAGTAGCATGCACTTTCAGATTTTGTTTCTATACCCAAAGCAAAGAGGGTACTTAAGGCAACTGTGAACTGGCACCAATGTCTTGACACACAGCAAAATTCACTTTTAATTAGTGTGTTTGGGCTAGAACCGCATTTCGGTTTTTAGATAAGGTGTCTTATAATCACCGTGGCAGTTAAGGCAAAGGATACATTTTCTGAAACTGTCCTTACAAGTTTTTCTTTCTTCCATCTTAATTTATACACTCCAGAACACTTAATAGGGAAGAATCGTTTCAGTTGCTTTGAGGAAATTAAAGGACTGAAATAGCCTTCATTTTGAAAACAATCAGCGGAGTAACTTCTATGTGCCAAGTGAAGTGTCACATAAAATCACCTTAGAAAGCAGTTCTCCTGTGTTTGGGTCTCATTAGCCAGTGGGAACAAATGAATTCTTGTTATTATCTGCAGCTTTGTTGCTGGTATTTCAGAGTCTACAGAGACATCACACAGCACAAATAAACCTGGCTGATTTGCCTTTTCCAGGCTACCTCTGATATCACCAACTGCTGACTTTTTGCCTCCTGCAAAGTTTAGCACATTGCCTTGTTGACATATTATTCAGGAACATATGTGCACTGTTGCAATCAAACCATCAGCTTGGAATCAAAGTTCATTATCCTCATATGAAATGTGTAGGAGGAGGCTCCCTTATCACTATATGAGTATCATTTATCAAAATTCCATTTGAATATGGCATGGTTTCCAAAGTATTATCTTTTTGTTCCCTGAAGAATGCTCACAAAGATTTCATGTATCTGGATTGAGGCAATTCAAGTAACAGGCATCAAGCTGTACCTGAAGCCCCTGCCCTCTTGGTCCTCAGGCCATCGCTGGCCATTCCAGATCTGATTTTCCTAAGGGTACATTTTTTCTAGGGGCCATGCAGTGTTAATCTTGCCTTTTGCTTTTAAAAGGAATCTTTTTCCAGTTTGCCCTCTCTGTCCAAACATATATGCTTGTACCTGTATATATATGTGGGCATATTTCTTAAATGCCGAGACTATTTTAATTATTTATATATGATGGTGATCCTCAGGCTTGTGTAAACTAATCATTAAAAATACATTTCTAGTACGGAAAAAATTGTAAATGGTTTTACACACATAATATATATGCCAGTGTCTCTGTTTTGGGGGAAAAAAAATCTTAAATCTTTAAGGGCCTAGAAAAGAGTACATGATCATTTAGGACAATCTTATGTAGTATGACTTCACCCAGCCTTGCTTTTCTAGGCCAAATGAAAATTTTCTATCATAGCCAATCTGTGTTATTTAGCAACGACACAGAAACATAAGAGCCACTTCAGCTTTTAGATTAAAACAAATTAGGAAACATTTTAGAGATGCTAATTCAGCACTGTGAGTTAAAGAAAGGATAAGTAATGTAGATGGGTGCTCCCACTGTATGGATTAGAACAGAAATAGAATCATTGGTGATATTCTAGAAACAGAGAAGGTAGGTGGCGTAGAAGCAAAGGGTTAACTCTAAAGCTCGGCTGTCAACCTCTTATTCTATTCATTTTTTTTTTTATTATTATAGAAAGGCAACTACAAAGCTCACCAAGTCCATCAAAATCAATGTCCTGTGTGTGGAAAAAAAAAAGAAATAAAAGGCAACAGACTTTACACAGATGTTAGCAGTACAGTGTGGAAATTTAGGGGCTTTTCTATGTGAAACAGTAAACTTCTTAGCTTATAAGAATATAGTTGCTGCCAAGCGGGTCCATTTCTCAGCACTGTGACAACTGACAGTATGACGGTAAATAGGAAGAATTAAATAAAATTATAAGCTTAATTATGCAAATGAAAATTAATAGAAACATTATATTTTGCTAAAGCTAATAAAATGTTTTTCAAACATGTGTGCAAACCATAGCTATAAATCCTACAGCTTAATTTTTCTTTCATAATTACAATAAAGTACATATGAAATAGATTAATAAAACATCACCCTTTCCATTGGGATCATTTTAGGGTTCCTTTAGAAAGAGAGAGAGAGGTGAAGGGTGGGGAGAGAGAAGGGGAGAGAGAGAAGGGAGAAGAAAAGGAGGAGGAGGAGGAAGATTGGAAGGAGGGAGAGGAGGAGGAGGGAGATGAAGGATAACTGACACATCTAATGAGCAGAAGGCGGCTCCCTGGGAGACCATATTCTCAAGCCTTCAGCCTTAAATCAATGGAACACTTCCAGAACTAAACCCACTCAGGGCTTCCCTTATTCTGACCCAGGATAATATTTGAGATTTGTTCCCCATCATCAGCTGGCCTGAGAAAGTAGAAAAATGAGAAAAATACAAGTATAACAAACAGAACCACCCAATGCTTAAGAAGAAACCAGAAAACATAAAATGTTAAAAATGAAGAAATTAACTATAGGTGACTTTATGTTTTCCATAGGGGAGAGTTTAACATTAATACATGTTATTAAAAATAAGAGTTATTATCACATCAAAGTCACTTTATGTAATCACTGTGGGTGACAAAATTACAAAGGAGTTATCCAATTTATGCAGATTTGTTTTGATATATAAATTCATTATTTTAAAAATTGAATGGCTTTTCTCTTTTTAAAATAATGTCAATAGTGTATTTTATAAAGTATCCATCTCGAGTTTTTATTTATAGATTAGAATGACCATATACTGAGTATTTTTAAAGCAGAGCAAACCTGTGTGGAATACAAACAAGAGAACAAGTAAAACCCCAGGAATCAGACCCATGACAGTTATTGACTGACTATACATGTATTTAGTATTTCACTCCCTATCAGAAAAAGACTTAAAATTAAAAATTTTACAAGAGATCTTTGACGTTTCTCTTAGCATTATTTAGTTTGGGCTAAATCATACAGTGATGACCATGGACCTCAATATCCTCTGATGCTTTTAAAAACCAAGGTTTATTTCTTGTTTATAGAACCTGTTCATCATTAGTCATTCACTTCACTCTGGGTTTCAGGCTGGTGGAAGGCGAGTCCCTCTCTAAGTTCCCAGTGGTCTGTAATTCTCGAAAGGAGGGTCAGAACATATTTTGACTAGTAATAATACAACGTATCACAGTCCAACTGTATCATAAGAGAACAAGGCAATTATTGTAAATATTTCAGTGCTGCTCCATGATAATTGGCACAAAATAAATAGTAAATACACGTTTCTTGACTAAAGGTTAATATTAAAATAATCCTCATTCTATGAAACTTTACTTTTGGTAAAAGGGCCACACAACTGATAGGGGACAAGAAGTAAATTATTTTCTTTCAAAACAAGAAATTCGAAACTAAAGACATTGCTACATTCTTTGCATTTTTATATTTCAGCAGCATTTTGTTGGTCTATAGGATGCTAAAATTTTTATTTTTTTTTTATTTGTCTTGTAGTAGCTCAGTGCAGACCTTTTATTCACACACGCCTCCGGCTATAGAATAGTGAGCAGCAAACTATCATTAAAGCAACCGCTGGCGAAGTCCAGAATTATAAATTCCTTATTATTATGATTAGAAGAGAAAAAAACAACAAAATTTCAGATCAAAAGTTTTGTCTCCACAATCTTGACAGAACAATCAGTCTTTGACTTTCATACAATAAGCAAATTCGATATGCATTTCATAAATAGCAAATAAATGGACAACCTCAAAATATCATTTTAATGAGTATGACTTTCCTGACTTCAACCACACATTCGGTATTCACTGAAGCTTCCTGTGCAGGATGAGAGTCAGTAAAACTTAAAAAGCACTTAAAAACCATAGTAGACAATGGAAAGTAAAAAGGCCATTTAGGTTTGCTCAAAGACAAGCATAACAATATGCCTTCAAAAGATTTTCAAAGGTGTCAGCTTAGGATTCCTCTCATGGAGTTAAGACCAAGCGTTAAAAGGCAAATATATCAGAAGCAGCAGAAAAATCATCCTTTTAAAAAATATACTGATAGCTTCATAAATACATTTTAGTGAGTTTTTTTTTTTTTTTTAAGCATGGTAATCTGCTTTGATTTAATGTTATTTATGAGAGAATGAAAACATACTCTACTGAAGGTTAGGACTCCAGAAATATTTTATATCATCATTTTCTCTGCTCAGTCGGCTTCAGTACCAAATACCCAGTGGGAACTCAATAAATATAAATCGATGATGGTGATGATAACTACATACACACATACAAGTTGAAAAATCAGTTATTAAGTTCATGTGCATTTTAACTTTGAATTTGTCTTTCTAAAGAACTTGAAATCAGATTTATTTTAGTTTTGTCTCTGCTCTATTTTGAATGAGAAGTGAAGAAACTGCAGACACAGACTTTTTATATTGACCATGCAGGATTTATTTATTAGGCTTATTCACTGGGCAGGTTAGTGAGCTATCTTCTTCGATGTCGCCCACTGCATTCTGGGGCAATGAGCCCTTGTAAAACTACAAACTCAATTATAGCCTGAATTAATATTTTATACATTAAATTTCATAAGTTATACTTGGTTGAACAGAGTAACTGAATTAAAATATGATTTATAATTAAATTCTTATCAATCACCCTAAGAGTGCAACCAATCTGTACATTTGGTCTTCAGTTCTTATTTAAAATTGTGAAATGACTTGTCAGGTAATAAGAGTAATCAGTTTTAGGCAAGAGACAATTGCTTGCTGCAATACAGTCCCATTTGCAATTGATCAGCAATGGCATGATGATTTATCATTCATGAGAAATGTGCCACATCAGAAAGCTTAACTTACACAGTGGAGCATTCAGCCTCAAATTCGAAAACATTTTACAACTGGGACAGGTCTATACTCCATAAAGTATGCTTTACGTTTCTTCTTAAAAAAACGAAATTAAACTAGATTGACTTCCTGTTAACATGTAATTATTAGTACTACAATTAAGAAATATATTAGATACAAACTATTTATGCCGGTCTATTGTTACTCTTATAAAAATATTTTGAAACTGTTCGTGATGCGAAAAAAATGTCACCCTAGGCTATATTGGGGAAGGGTTACTTATTTATAATGGCCTTTTAATTAAAAGAAAAAAACCCAGTAAATTTCATCTGTTTGTCTTTATTTGACTATGAGGTACATATCAATTATAAGAAATTCAAACAAATGATAATAAATGTTATGTTTATTGACACAAATCGCTTAATATCAAGCATGGAAAATAATGATGTAAAGATTCAAATTAAAATGTGTTGCTATATGAGGAATCAAGCAACATATCCGAAATGTCTTGTGATCTAAGTACAAGGCCTATGGGAGGCAGAAAATGAAGGAATAACAAAACAGCATTAAAATAAGGAAATGTGGAGTTGTATAATATCACAATAAGTACAAGACTGAGTCTTAGTATGTTTGGGGTTTGTTTGCTTTGCTTTAAATTAAAAAGAGGAGAGGGAGAAAGAATATATTATACATTAGAGTCCAGAGTCTATATCCTAGAGCCCTGCTTTAAATTTAGTTAAATTACTTGTCCTCCTGAACCCTTCATTTCATCTGTAAATTTCAATAATCATAATTTACCTATCACAAACAGTTGTGAGGCCCATCAAAATAATAAATGTGAAAGAAAGTACCTTAGCCGTTTAGTGCAATTAAAACATGCTATTATTGTAACTTTTCATCAATAGATTAAATGCTGTTTTCATCTATTAGCAAGTTTTGCATAGGCATACAATGAATTTACTTCTTCAGTACAATGCACAAAATTCATGGTGATTGGCAGACAATGTCAATGACAACATTATAAAGAATCAGTGGTAACTTATTTTAATTTACAATTCCCTAATGAAATATGATGTTGAACACATGCTTACTTGCTATCTATATATCCTCTTTGGTAAGGTGTCTGTTCAGGTCTTTTGCCCATTTTTTTAATCAGGTTGTTTTCCTATTGTCGAGTTTTAAGAGTTCTTTGTATATTTTGGATGAGTTATTTATCAGATGTGTCATTTGCAAATATTTTCTCCTAGTCTGTGGCTTGTCTTTTCATTCTCTTGATGTTATCTTTCACAGAGCAGAAGTTTTTAATTTTAAGGAAGCAAACCACACCCATTGTGCCAGCAAGGGTGGAGAATGTTAGGACTTCTGTTACCACTACACAGCTATTAGATGGTCAAAATTCAAAACACTAACATCAAATACTGGCGAGGATGTGGAGCAAAAAGAACTCTCTTTCATTACTAATGGGAATGCAAAACGGTACAGCCACTTTGGAGGATAGTTTGGCAGTTTCTTATGAAACTAAACATATTCTTACCATATGATCCAGCAATCATGGTTATTTACCCAAAATGAATTGAAAACTTATGTCCACATAAAAACCTGCCCACAGATGTTTATAGCAGTTTTGTTCATAATTGTCAAAACCTAGAAGCAACCAAGATGTCCTTTAGTAAATGAATGGATAAATGAACTATGGTATATCCAGACAATGAAATATTCAGCGCTAAAAAGAAATGAGCTATTAAGCCATAAAAAGACATGGAGGAAACTTCAATGCATATTACTAAGTGAAAGTAGCCAATCTCAAAGGGCTACCTATTTTGTGAAAACGTATGACATTCTGGAAAAGGCAAAACTATGGCGACTGTAAAAGATCAATAGTTGCCAGGGGTTAGCAGGAAGGGAAAGATGAAAAGGCAGAGCATAGAGGATTTAGGGGGCAGTGAAGCTATTTTGCACAAAACAAAAATGGTGGATACATGTCATTATATATTTGTCAAAATCCATAGATGTATAACAAGGGCGAACCTGAGGATAAACTATGAACTTTGGGTAATAATGACCTGCCAATGTAGGTTCGTTGATTGTAGCAAATGTGCCACTCTGTTGTAGAATGTTGATAGTGGGGGATATTGGGATGTGGGGGTGGGGGGCAGGGAGATAGTATAGGTACTCTGTACTTCCTGCTCAGTTTTATTGTGAACCTAAAGCTGTTCTAAAAAAATAAAGTTTATTAATTACAAAAGGAGAAAAAATCATTATAAAGAATCACTGATGCAAAGTTTACTACAAAACTGTTAGTAAATAGGAGCTTAGGAACTATTTCTGTTAATTCCATCATCGTGTTTAAGATTATGGTATTTATTTCTTATTGGTAAATTGCCACTTTTTTATAAATCACAACTATTTTTGCTCATAAGAAAAAGTTAACCTAGGTTTATGTATCCACATGCAATATTTAAAATAGCCTTGGTTTTTGCTACCTTATTTAGTGGGTGACAGTCTAATTCTCTTAAATTGGAATGCATCATGTAGAATTGTGTAAATCAGATTTTGAAAAGTTACTAAATTATCAAGACCATAGATTACCTTTACTGAGTATATCTCAAGCTCTAATCTAATAAAGAATGCCTATGAGAAAACCTCAAACTTCGTATTACAATAAATAACCAAATGGTATTATTTCATAAAATATATTTATATATTTTATCTGACCACTTAACTTTCAAAAATAGAAAAATGTTTATATTTATTATTATTTTCAGTTTAATGAGGCTTCAAAAATAAATAAAGGAATTTATACCTAATCACAATCATGGCAATGCCCTTTTTGTCTGCTATGCTCTTTAATAACAAGCACAGCAAGTCTCTTTATACTAAATCTGAAAATGAGGTTTTTATCACTCTGATGTGTAATCAAATATAATAGTAATAGGAAAATTAGAGGTCAGTTTACATTAAACAGCATAAACCCAAGCTGGCTAACTTAATAAAGCCTGGTGGGAAGAGCATTATCTAAGCAGGAGGCAGACTTAATATACCCTGTACCTGTAAAATGCCATTCATAAAAAATAGACTCAAGATTTATAGCTGTAGGTAATAATTCAGTGTCAGTGAAAACCAGGGCACATGCCTCAGCAGCAGAAATTAACCTGCAAGAAAACTGTCATGTTGTATTGCTGAGTGGGAGACTTCTTCCTGATAATGACCTGAAAAAAATGACTTGGCATTTGGCAAAACCCAAAAATTATTCTACTGTTTATATGCAAATGATAAAATACAAATGATAGCAAAAAAAATAGTCTTCTTTTGATTGATAGGCTTCTTTCGATTGCATTCAAACCTGTATTCATTTTTATATTATGTAGTAAAGAAAAATTATAATGCTAAACAACAAAGCAGAAAACTAGAAAGTATATTGAAAAGTTCACTTTTAAAGGGGGAGAAAGTCCATTCAGCTAATATTTAGAAATATGAATGGTGAAGGCTTTATCATGTTGATTTCATATAACACCATTATGAAAAACTGTTGTGTCCTGAAAGTAATCTAAATTTTTATTTGTATTATATCACATTAACTACACAAAACAAACTGAAAGATCTAAATTCACAGTATCACAGGCCACACTTTAGAAGGTAGAACTTCACTCTCCAGTATAATTGAATAATTTCGTTTGTATAACTCATTCGAAAATAATCACAAGCAATAGAGCTCATCAAGATACATAAATTGGATTAATGAGGGAGAAATTCATACTATATATGATCCTAAAAGAGAATGGACATACATAAATCTAATTGTCAGTGGTTAATATCACATATGTCACTGTGAAATATTGTATTATTCAAGATATTATATGCAGTTAAGAAATGCTTTCTTTCTCTTTCCCTCCTAATGTCAATATTTGGAAACAAAGCAAAACAAAATTCATGCTCTTAATCAAGGATTTATCTGTTTCAGCAGGATTCTAATTTCTCAGTTGGCTTTACATCTCATGAAACTACAAAGAATAAGCATGTTAACATTCCAGGCAACTAACAACACATCAAGACGAATATATGCTCAGAATGTCTTAGATAGATAGGATTGTAGAACAAGAAATAGACATAAGGAAGAAGTGTTTCCTTTTCAGTGGTGAAAAATTGTACCTGTAAAATCCTGTCAAGTTCTGTGTCTGCATTTGACAATGAAAGTATACTGTAGATCAAATCATTTTTTAGCTCTCTCACTGATAACGATCATATGAACATGGCAAAGTTTAATACTTCAAAATATCCAAGAGACACTGTAATATATACTGCATTTCTCTTATTCCAGCTATATATACATTGTACCAAATCCTGATTGTGCAAATATTTTTTATGAATGCTAGGTAGCAAAAGCATTGAGGTAAATCATATTGCCTAAGAAATATTGGAATCTTGTTCTTTCCAATTAGTAAAGAAAAAAAATAATAAACGCTGGGGGGCTTTTTTATTAAGTGACCATTTCATTTCACAGTGCTTATTTCTCATTTTGTTAGGAAGGACATCATTCTTTTAAAGGGCACACAAGAGTAGAGAAAAAATATATTTTCTGGTTGACATGAGACATTTAATACAATAGAAATGTCTAATTGGTGTCACACAAGGTCAGATGGTTTGTTCCCACTCAGGGCCTCCTGGGAAATGAAAGGTCAGCATGTAATGTCCCCAAACCTACCAAGGAAAAATTGTATTTTTCCCAAAACACATAAAGAAGGCTTTTCTTATTATAAAAATAAACAAACAAAAATATGGCATCCATTAAAATGATAATGTTTTTCACAAACTGTCAATATTTCATTATTTTGTATTAAAATGGCAGTTTACCCAAAGGGTTACTGACAAGGAAATAAAATTTATTCCTCTGTGTGTGCATGTGTTCATGCACACATGTAAAGTTAAAATGTGTTTCGTATTAAAAAAATTAATTCCATTTTGCAGGCAATTTACATAAAATAGACTGACACCTTTTGCATATCTTTAGCATCATGCATGTAAAACGAGTTATTTCTTTGGAGGGTCAGAGAGGGCTGGTCCTAGGCAAAAATAAAGGAATAGAAATTTCTAATTTTACCTCTTATTAGTCCATCACCTCCCATGTTCTGAAAACTTGTAGCTCTGTATTCTGTCTTAATATTCTATCTTGAGTCATCTCCTGCTAAAATACCTTGAACCACTGCCCTCTCTCTAGGCTACATGACACGCTCTGAATTTTTAAGTCTTCTTTCCTTAAACAAAATGACTTTATCCTATGGTCTGCCCTTGAGAGATCTTACTAGTAAGTTCTAATTTGATAAAAGATTCCAAAAAATGTACTTGTGTAATAAATGCAAATGCATTACAATGGTTTATTATGTTAGCTAACTGTATGTTAATTTGAAAATAAATTATGACACAAATGGCATAAAACAACTGGCTTTGGTGTTCATAAAGATGTAAGAAGAAAAGAAATAGAAAAATTGAGGAAGACTTTGAATAGCTACATCTGGCTATAAAAACAGGTGAAAGACTGTTACGAGAGAGGATTCGGTTGTGGTGAGGGAAACAGATGTAGAGCTAGACTTGGGATCTCATCTGTCATGGGCTTTTAAGACACCTGGATTTAGGGCTTGAGTTTTAGGAATTTTGCACATATGGAATCTCCCAAGGAGGTAGGAAGAGGAAGAAGACACACTGATATTTAAATTACACACCAGTATGCTGGTAACAAACAAAACAAAATAAAACTGAGAAGGAATCCTAAAATGGCAAATAAGCCAAGATAAGAGAGAATTTAAAGAAAGAAGGATTTTCAAATAACACTAAGTAGTTAATATATTCCAGGCTCAATGAATTAATATTCAACTTAGAACAATAAAATTGACCTTGCTTAAAAGCGCTACAGGATGGAGAAGTGATATCACAAACAATGCTGGAAGATGATTAAATAGAATGTAGGTTAAAAGCAAAACAAACTAAAACAAAACACGTACCTAACTGAAAGCAGATGTCAGATTTACATAGATGAAACTCACAGGAAGTTGAAAAAGTTTCAGACTTCACATAGAAAGCCCTCTTTTAAGAAGCTGGACTGAGAAAGCAGGAAAGCAGGAAGCTATGGAGGCAAAGAGAGATCTGTCTGGCAGGCCAAATTCTACCATGCTTCCTGAGTCACTCCATCATACAATCTCCTCACCTTGAGTTCCTGTGCTTGTTTTTAGCCAATAGAATATGGAAAAGATGATGGGGTGTCACATAAGAGTCTGGTCTTAGCAGACTAAAGAGGGAACTTATCTTGTTGGCTTTGGAGAAGTAAGCTTCTGTGTTGTGAGATGGCCTGAGGAAGACCATGTGGAAGGGAACTAATGGGACCTCCAGGAGCTGAGGGTGACCCCCACCTGAAAGCCAGGAAGAAAGCAATAGCCTCAGTCCTACAACTCAAGGGACTGAAATCTGCCAACTACCACATGAGCTTGGAAGAAGACCTAGAATTACAGAAAGGAGCAAAGCCCTGTGACACCTTCATTGCAACACTGTGATTCCTGAGCAGAAAAACCAGCCAAGGAGTGCCCAGACTCCTGACCCATGGAAAATGTGACATAATAAATGTTTATTGTTTTGAACCACTAGTTTGTTGTAAAATTTTCACCATGGTAGGACAATACTGTCTGGAAAGAAATCTTGTCTGCATTTTTGCCTTGGAGACTGCAGAGCTGAGTGACTAAACAGACAAGCCATGCCCCTGAGCCAGGATTCTAGCTCTGACAATTTTAATGTTGTGTTACCCAAGTTCTCTGTATCTCAATGACATTATTGTTCAAAAAAGGTAATAATATATTTATCTCATAGGGTTGCTGTGAAGGTTAAGGTAATTCAGGTTAAATACTTAAAGCAGAGTAAATGTTAATTGTGCTTTTAAAGGTTTGGTTTTGAGGTGTTTTGTTTGTTTTATTTTGCTTGAAAGAAAAATAATTGAGCTAATGTGTAGACTGAGGAGAAGGGACGGATGAAGCTAATGATTCATGAGAAAAAAATGTTAGAGAACAAAACCCTAAAGGAAATTGGATCCTGGGAACAGTCACAGTAAAGAATGAGGTAAATAAATGTAACTGCAAAAAGGATAATCTAGCTTTAACTCATTTAATTCATTTTAACTAGCTTTTTGAAAAGTTAAAATCCAATTCAACTGATTTCAGTGAACATACTTCATAAGCCTCCATTAGATTCTTAAAAAACAGATGAAAAGGAACAGATGGCCAATATTGGGACATTATTAAGCATTTATTTTTCATATAAAATAAAGAGCAGAAGAGTAACAGATAACATAAAAATATTTTTATATAATATGTTTGGATTCTTTAAAGTTTAAATTTATATCATAATTATGTATTGCCTATATTCTACATAGAATGCATGTATGCATATGTGTATGGGTGTACATATGTATTTATATTTGTTCAACTATCTTATTTTAAACACTTAGGAGGAGAAACATTAAACTGAATTTACTGAAGAGAATTTTTATACTTACAAAGAATCTTTCAAACACATTGGGGCTATTTTGAACATTGTATGTGCTAAGCATTAGCACACTTAAGAAAAATGCTCTTTCCCTCAAGCCTTCCTTAAGTTACCAAACTTAGGTCTTTAGCTCCATGGGGTGGTATCTTTAATGATATTTTCTTAAAATACCATTTTCTATACATTAGTGATTTTCGTAACTAGAAAATGTCCACTAAAGTTCTTCATTTATTTGGAATTACTCATTTAAATATTCATTAATTAATATGCTAATATGTACTGAATGCCTACCCTTCCAAGCCCTTTTGAGAAGTTCAAATATTCTATAAATAATAATTCTATTTTATTTTAGCTTTGTAAAGTTTTTAAAACTATTTTTACTATCATGGATGGTAACAGTAAATATCTCTGAGAGCTTCTCCATCTCAGTTTACTGAAGGCTAAGTGTCTAAGTTTCTTCTGTTCTTCAGAATGACTTGGAATACTAAAGAAAATTACCTGCCCTTTTTCAAGAAAAAACATTATTCAAAGTCTTCTGTTGTCTTAAAAGTCAAGTCCTTGGTGTCCTCATGTTTGTGATATAAATGAGAGATTTTATTTGATTTTAAGTTTTACTTCTAGATTTCCATGCAGCATGCCATCTGTTTTACGGATCTGAAAACATTCTATTAATCTATGTGGACGACTCTCACTATAGCTTGTACACTTTTTGATATTCAGCTAATGTAACTTATTCTACCTTAAGAATTGCTTAATTTCTCAATAATCACAAATCATAGTGTGTGTGTCTCTCTCTCTGTGAAAACAAATAGATAATCTTTCGATATACAGAATGGTCTGACTTAAAATATATACCATGTGGGATTCGAATAATTTTTGAAAGGTAAACTGGCATCTGTTAGAGCTACCAAAGCAAAATATAAGGAGTGCTATTTGGAATTCTGGTGAAAAGGGACATATTAAAGTTGTGAAAAAAAGACAAGAAAAAACATGGTTTTGATCATGAGCCCAAAATAAAAAACTGTAATCAACTTTTCTGAGAGTAGGTCTTGGCTGATGATTTTAACATTTCCCAATTATGCAGCCCCTAAGGCTGAGCTGTGCTGGAGGGGTATTTACTGAATAGATGTGATGAAGATCCTGAGCAACTTTAAGAAGGCTATTTCAGAGACAAGTCGTTTTAGTCATGCAGCTTTTCCCTTTCATTATATCAAAAACTATTTGATTAAATATTTTCACTGTTAGGCAATGCCTCCATGCAGAACAAAGAATACAAAACAACTTCTTCATGTAACCTTAGTTTTTTCATTTTCAAAACTTTTTATTCTACAGAGACAAAGACAAAAGGACTATTGGTGAATTTCCCAGCAGGATTTTGGGAGAATGTCTTGGTCAATTTGGGATGCCAGGGACACTATAATGAAATAACACAGCTGGGTGGCTTAAACAGTGAACATTTATTTCTCATGGTTCTAGAGGCTGAAAATCCAAGATCAACATTCCAGCATGGCTCCAGTCTTGGTGAGGGCTCTTTTCCTGGTTATGTCCTCTTGTGGCCTTTTTTTGGTGCTTTCATTAAGAGAGAGAGGTTTCAGGTTTCTTCCTCTTTTTATAAGGGCATTAATCCCTGCTATGGGGCATCATCCCTAATCTGTATCTCCCAAAGGACCCACCTCCAAATACCATCACATTGGGGATTAGGGTTTCAATATATGAATTTTGGGAGGACAGCAATATTCAATTCCTAGCAGAGAGGAATAAGGAGAGTTGTTCTCAATACTGTACCACAAGGTTATCAGAAGTGCTATATAACTCTCAGAAACCATAGAATATGTCTCAGAGATTTGAGGAATACTATGAATTAATAAATTATTTATCTTTCAATCTTGTAGGAACATAAAGGCGTGAACAAATTCCACAGCATTCAGCAGCGTTTACTACCATTTATTCTCATTGAGCAAGGCTGTTTCTGAGATTTAGCATTTGTTTATACCTCCTGGTAATTTCAAGGTAGTACATAGACTAACATGAGAGGTTTCCATATACTTTCAATCATCTTCCAATCCAAAATTTTAAAAAAGTTTAACCCAAACAAGAAAATAAATCTCAGAAACTAGTTTAAAAAAGAAAACACACACAATGCACAAACTGAAAGGTATCGAAAGGAGAAAAGAAGCCTCATCTTCTCTCTTTGTACTGATTTTTACAGTCATTTGAGAATCTAACTCTACATATATAAATCTCACATCTTTTTTAAGCACATCATGGACATATTTGACAATAATGTCCAATTTTTCAAAAATATCCAGCAACGGCAAACTCTCTTAACACAAAAATCTGTTGTTAATTATTCAATTTACCATGGCATATGTTGTAGATTAATTTCTCCTTAATACACTGTGTTTTTATTTTATTTAAGATGTTAACAAACTGAAACTCTTCATACTTACTAAATGTTCAAAGAAATGTTACTTTGGGATAGGCCAAATATAAGAAATCACCTGAGAAACACCCTGAAGAGCTAGAAAAAATGGATTATGGTTTTCTGCTTAGAGGAAATAAAGGTCTACTATATTATTATGGGTGAAAATTTCTAGCGGAAGCCATCAAAAGCTAATTGCCTTGTCATAGGCAAATACTGGACCTCAGGTACTTAATGTCAAAGATTGCTGACTTACATATACAGCTACCATATATATTTTCATTTTTTATGAACCTTGAAGAAATCCTGTTTGTTTCCCTTTTGTACTACACATAATAGTCACTGTAAGTCCCTATTCGATGATCATATTTTAAACACTTTAGAAAAAAAATAGAAGACTGATAACTGTTTTTGTTTTCTAACCCAAAGTTGAACATTCACATATAAGGGCTTATTTGTAGTGGATCAATAATAAAGTAATAACAATATCAATTAGCTGGTTAATCTGAAAATCAATAATGAAATTAATTTGGCCACTTAACCCATAATAAAATTAAAAACTGTTTTAATTCATTATGAGATTTTAAGTTAACACAGGACTCAGAATTCATCTATGGAAATAACCACCTACAGCTGACAGCTATGTAGTGATGATAGCTATACACTACCAAGCATCATTACAAATAAGATCATTACAGATCCTCGGCTTACTAGATACGTGGCACAAGCAAATAGGTTAACTTCTCTGATTCTAAAGCTTTCATTTTAAGAAAAGCCCAAAAGTAACATTATTGACTTGTGTAGGTATTTCTGGTGAAAACCAGCTCCCAAAGTAATGTGCTATCTCATCCCTGAATAGAAAATGTGTCTGTGTCTATGTGTGTGTATCTCCCAAATTTAAAATTCTCCTCATTTTTTCCTCACTAAGGTAGTCAGAGAATCACTTAGATAAGTTATCAAAACCCTTTTAATATGATCTTTCCCAAGACAAGCCATTTCTCTAATTGGCACACATTTCAAAATTGCCAGTGTCCTTACTAATTTTGATTTTGAAATTGGCCAATTTCAAAAGAAAATATGATGTCTTATACTTAACAGTGCACTCCAGCACTGATGTGATGAGGACGGGGTAAAAAGGCCCGTGACATTCCTATTCTGACAATTATTCTTTTATTAATGCAGCTCAAATGACTTTAGTTTTTTTTGGCATCCATATCATGCTGATGGCTCACACTGAGATTGCAGTCAATTATAGCTTTGTACCTGCAGTACTTTTTCAGAGGAAACACCATTAAAACAGTCTTTTTTCTGTCCTGTGATTGTCAAGTTGATCCTTTTGAAGTCTAAAGTGGAAAGTTCTCTTTGTTTTCTTTTGAAATGCATACCTTGTTAAATTGTTTACATCATTCCAAACTGGAGAGATTTTCTGAATCGGAATTCTAAAATCCAAGGAACCTGATTTGTGTTGGCCATAGATTCTTTAGCTTGTACTGAGACCTTTATGTTAGTTACTAATATAAATGCTAAATGTATTATTTAATACTAAAAGATGAATATGTTAAAGGTATTTTATTTATTAAACTTAGATTGATGTTTTCAGTTTCAATAACTAGTACTATTTGGGTTTTTTTGTTGAACTAATTAAAATCACCTAATTGTATTATTATAAATTCACATTTCTCCATTTTTCATAAGAGAATATTAAGAAAAAACCTTTATCAAAGGGTCACTTAGATCAAGATACACTACATAAAGCCATAGCAATTTCAAGTTTGTCTAGTCTACTAATTATATCAAAAAGGAGAATGGAACTAGTTGTCATTATGTTCTCCTGAAACGAAGACTGGCTTCAGTGATTACTGCTTTGTGTCTTAAATTCTTACACATACTTAAAAAAAAAATGTCATTCTAGAAGTTTGCTTTGTGTTAGCACCAATTTTATCTGTCCTTAGTTCACGCAATCCCTTTTTATCCCACTTTTAAAAGCATATCATTCACATCTTTAGCATTATTTACATAAATCCTAATCCATAATTTCTTTAAATAGTCCTTTATATCATTTCTAGGATTATTGCTCCCCAGATTGCTGTCAGTTCTACTTCCCTAATTGGTTCATTGTCATTTCAATTTAAAGCAAAGAAGTCCTATCCTTGGGCTCCACATACTTTGAGAGAAAACATTACCTAAGGGACTGTTTAAAATGTTATAAATATACCACTTTCCACAAAAAAAAAAATATATGAATGCAATCACTAGATTGCATAATGGATCTTAGGTTTTAGGAATATAAAAATAATACTGCAAAATTTATTGAAAATATGTTGCACAATAAACTTCAGCCTGAGAATTGGTCCATCACATGCAAGTTGAACATGAAACATGGTACTCGCTACAGAGGCCCCTGACATTGCATGACAGTTGAAAGTTGTTCAGAGGTTGATTGCCCACTATGAGATCTTTTTAAAGAAATCAATTCATGTACAGTACAACCTGCTGGAAAAGGTCAGCGGAATAGTCAAAACCCTTAAAACTGGGGAGTTTCATATCTTAATGGTGCTTTGAAATGTTACTCACTACAAAATGGGGTGCATATAGTGCAGATCACCTATAGGTTTAGTTCTTCTCAAAAAGAAACAAAAAAATAAAAGTATTGAAGTGAAAAGAGCTGGATTTGCATTCCCCAGCTCCATTTACTAATTATCTTATAAATATTTTGAGTAATACAGAAAACCAGTTTCAGATGGAATTGCCTCATATATAAAGTGAGCTTAGTACCCACCTTGGATACATTTCTAATAAAACATAGAAGAGATTGTGGTATAAAAGCCATGTTCAGTGCTACATAAGTATGTATGGCTATTATTGCTTATTCATACCCCACAAAGCAGTTCAGGCATACGGTGATGATGATTATTATTTGCAGCATTAGTAGTATTACCACTCATATTAGTATTAGTTGTAGTACTAGTAGCATTACTAATATTAGATCATAAAAGCTTTGAAACATGCAGTGTGATGTTGTCTGAACTGGAATCCTTCTACCCATGTGGATTTCAATATTTTGCAGTTAGTTTTCCTGAGGTAAAGATCACGGACTTGGCTTCAGCTGTTGACTGTATTAACAAGAGGCTCGGGGATTCAGCATTCTGCCTGTGGGGCTGTTTGGCTCTCCTTTAGGATGTTTCACCTTCCAACAATCAGAACTAAAGCTTATGCCCAGAAAACCTCATTGTGAGGGGCAAAACATGAAAGTTGTTCTTATGGAGAAGGTCGTCTGTGCGGTGTAGTCCAGTCTGGCGCTAAGATTACAGGCAGCAGAAAGCACCAAGCCCAACAGAGTAAGGATCTGCACAATCTCATCTGGCTGCCCCTAGCACAATCTCATCTGGCTGCCCCTAGCACAGGCTCCTGACATGTGCCTGAGATGACCATTACAGCTCTCTTCAAGCCTGAGAGCTTCTGAAGCAGAAGGAATAAAATGACGATGCCCGCTCTAGACCCTTAGTGATGACAAAGAGATTATTGTCAGTTTCCTGAAATTTTGTATTCTAAGCTTCATTTATTTTGGATGTAGGAAGTTGTTTGGTCTGCTGAACCAAGGTAGTGTAACACTGATTTGATTAGAGTAAAAAGAGCTTTATTTTTTACTTAAGTTCTGTTCACTATTTAAAGCTTCAATTCAGAAATGTATTGTTTAAGAAAACTGTGTAGTGTTGCAAACCCACTGGACAAATTAAATGATTGTTGATGTATATATACACATACACACAAATTCACGTATATATAAAAACACGAGGAGACAGATTTTTATATTTGAAAAAGTATTAATATATTGGAATCAAATCATTACTCTGTGACTTGCTGGCTCTATTACCTTGAGTGATCAGCTTCAGTTTTCTCATTTATAAACTGATACTAAAAGTATCAATTTAGCTGGATAGTATAATGGATTGAATTATTTCATATTTAACAGATATTGATGGGATATCCATAATGCTAAGCACTCATCAGTGACATAGAATTCATCAGTAACCAGACAATGCCCTGTCCCTTACATTCCAGTGACAGCAAAACAGGGAGTGTAGTTAGCACAGAGCCTGGTGCACAGCAGATGCTCAATAAATGACAGTGCTATAGCCTGAATGTTTATGTTCACTAAAATTCATATGATAAAATCCTCACCCCCAAGGTGGCAGTGCTGAGATGACATTGGGAGGGGATTAGATCATGAGAATGGAGCCCTCATGAATGGGATAAGTGCCCATGAAAGAGTCCCCAGAGAGCTGCCTTGTTCCTTCCACCCTGTGAGGATACACCACGTGAGGGCACATGGAACGTGCCATGTATGAGAAAGTGGAACCTCACCAGACACTAAATCTGCCATGGCCTTAATCTGGACATTTTGTCTTCCAGCAGGGTGAGAAATAATTTCTATTGTTTAAAAGCACCCCAGTCCACGGTATTCTGTTATAGCAGTGTGAAGGAAGTAAGGCAGTCAGTTTCCCTCCTCCGAACTGAACCATTGTGTGGAGGTGCATCCGGGTTAAAAGAATGATAATCTCTTGTTAATAATATAAAGCATATTATACCTGAATTTCTATCAATCTGAAATTATGGTTCTTTTTCTTTATTCATATATGTGTTATTCACATTTCTAATCCTGTCTATAGGACTTTTACTCCTTTGATTTCAAATTTTTAATTTCTGTTTTATCCAATGCCTATGATTATTACATATAATTTTAATGCCCCCTCTCCCAATTCAAAATGACATTGTATAATTTCTTAGACTAGCATTAAAGGCATTCACTAACAACCCTTTACTCTTTATCTCTCACTCTCAACTAATCAATCAATCTTCAGATTGATTGCTCATCCATTAAACATGTTTCTTGCTTTCCTTTGTATTTTCACTTGCATGTGATTGTTCTGAATCTCTGTCTTACTGCAGATCTACTCTAGCTAATCTTTAAAAAATTTGTGAACTACTAGCTAATTAAAAGATTAAATAAGTGAACAAATAAATGAGTGTTCGCACAGTTTGAGACTGCAAATTTCCCGAGAGCAAGGGTGGGCCTATTATTTTTTGTATCGTATAACAAGCATACGTACTCACTTATATATTACAAGTTCTAAACTGATTTCGTTGAAATAAATTGAGCTATATAAGTTAACTCAATTTAAATTCATAATTTTGGTAATGGGTAAAAATGTTTAGACAATAGTAAACTATGATTCCAGACACTTGATTAACTAAGATGCTAAATTTTTATTCAATAAATCATGTAAATCATAGGTATCACAATAAAAGACTTAGTTGTTAATCGATGAAAATACTTACTGATAAATATTATTCTTAAAGATTGTAGAAGGCACAAGAGTTTTTTTTTTTTTTTTAAGTTTGACCATTGTGTCTATGCATATTCATTATTTTTATGGATGTCAGACTAGAACTGCAGTCAAAATAGATTGCCAAATATGCTAGGAAGTGAACTCATGAGGAAAAATTGAAGTAAAGCAGAAAGTATTTGCTTTTTTCCTTTATGTTTTTATTAATTTGGCTATTATGAGATAATCCCATGGTTCTTTTAAAATTCAAGATACAAGTACCCTTATATGGTTTGTTCAATGTATAACTGAATATTACATAACATCACCTTATTTACTAAGGAAAGTTGGAGAAAGATTTATCTCCATTTTTATCTGTAAAATGCTGCTTGGTAAATATTACCCCTCCTTTGTGGATACAATTAATGACAATCTTTTAGAGTTACAATTTGAAGATCAAAATGTAGACAGATGGAAAAGTTGCTAGGTAAGCAGTCAAGATACTTAGTGCACACCGCACCCATTAGGTGTGAATATACCCCCCTCCCCCCCTCCCACCTTGCTGACACCTGATGAATATTATTACTATATGTGCACATAAGTGTTGACCAGCCCCATAAAATGCTGAAATAAAAACAAATAAATAATAGATAGATAAAAGATATTTAGACAACGTGTTGTGGATTAATGTTAATCTAACTTAAATCTAGTTTATTTTTATTGACTGAGCAACCTAAGTTGCTTTAGGTTTTACATTTTTTGGCAAAGGTAAAGGAGATTGAGATTTCACAGAGGAGATGGAGTTTAGCAGAGGGGCATTGAGTTTTCATAAATAGAGTGTATGTTATGGAGGCTAATGGCTATAGTCTCAAAAAAAGCTTTAAGTTACATGTCAAACAAGTTTTTAATACAAAGCTCAAGATCGTAGGGTTCAGGCAAAGAGTCTGGCTTTATAGAGTAATGCCTTTAGCTTCAAGCATCATCATCCACTAATACAATGATGCCTTATGTCTATAGAGCTCTAAAATCTCAGTGGAAGCAAAACTGCACAGACATATTACTGAGTATCCTATAATACAAAATCTTCCCAAGATTGTATTGAGATTACATTGAAAGAAGAAAAACACAAAATAATAAAGATTGAAATAAGTAAGGACAGGTTTTTAGGTACTTTAGATTGACAGACAACAGAAGCAAAGAAAAAGGAGCAAAGTGGCTGGGCTGAAGTCATGCTTTGAGCAGTGATGGATAGGGACAGCTTAACCAAAAATGATGGCCCTGCCAAGCCAGCAAACTCAATGGCACTAGCTAAGCATGTGGCGTTTACTCAAATTGCAAGCAAAAAAAAAAAAAAAAAATCAAAATTGGTGTTTTATTACAATGCCTCAGGCCTATTGGTCCTTATTTGAGGATGAGAGGACTAGGATCAAAAACTATAGTATTTCAAAATGATGTATCATTTGCTATTTTTAAATTAATTAATGATGTAATAAGATGTCATCATAATTTCTAAAATGCAACTCTTCAAGGTTGCATATTCATGCCTTACAAATTTACATTCATTGCAAAAAATCATAGTTGCAGCATTCATCATGAAAATCAGTATTTTACAATGGCTTTTAAAAATATGCACATCAAATATTATTTTTTACTATTTTTCCTAAAAAATTCCATTGTGGTCATTTAGTGACCTATGTCCCAGAAGGCAAGAATACTTTTCTTGTTGAGTTATTTAATGTGTGTAAATTATGAAAGGTTGTAAATTATTTTGACAAGGAGCATTATTCATTACTACCAGTTTCAATGTCCTACATAGCACTAATTGAAGAAAAAGATAATTCAGTGAACATTTCACTTCAGAAAACAAGGCAGTTAATTCTCTGATGAAACAGAATATATTTTATTTCACTATCATGTCAAATTTAATTTTTGGTGTCACTATCTTTCAACTTATCACTTAATAACATATTCTAAAAATCAAAATATCTGTAGACTTTTTTGTTTGTTTGGAATCCAACAGACTTTTCTTCTCCATTATCTAGCTCTTCTTTAAGTTTTCAGGAGGTGGAATTATTTTATACGTGATATCTCTTGGCAATAAAACTGAATCCACTCTTGTAGACTAGTCTTTTTTTTTTTTTTACTCAGTAGTTTGTTGCTTCTCCTCTTTTCCTTTCATATTACTGACTTTTTTTCTTCTTACATGTTGTCTGGCGTTAGGAGGCAGAGTGAGGATAAGAATCGTAAAAATAAATAAATAAATAAACGAAAGGAAAGGGGAAAAACATTACAACTTAAAAGTTGCTTTCTGGCAGCAAAAGGATTACAGAGAAAAGAAAAAGTTGAAATGTGACGGGATTAGCCTGCTGACTCGCTGGGTTTATGAGCCCTGTAAAGAATACCAATGAGAGAAGAAATAGAAGATGGAAGACAACGTTATAAATTTTACCCACAGACTTCTTCACTGAGTGTTAGGAAATAAAATCAAGTTCTGGATACCATTAATGGTTAGTGTGTCACATAAGAGAACCAGTTTTCCATCTGCTTCTCTGTTCAGGATTAATAGAAACACTGGAGGTGGAACTCTCTGTGAAATAGTTAAGTGATCTGTGCAGAACAGTGTGAAACCGTCTGACATCTGGGCATTATACTGAATGCAGCTGGAACTGGTATAGATATTCATTTAAAAGCTGTTGAGTTAGTCTACATAGTGTGAGAACCAGTAACAATCTACTGAGAATCAAAATCAAAATACTAGCACTAGATCAAGGTATATTATGATTATAGTAAGTTAACATAAGGTGGAAGCTCAAAATAAGTTCAGCAAATCACAGAATTCATGTTATGTAGAGAAGTTGCCAATGTGGGATACCAAACAGGTCCTCGTTTATGCTAGTTAGAGGAACGGGATGTGTGACATGATTTTGGAGTACAATGACACTATTTGAAAACAAAACAAAACCTATTATAGTTATCAAAAGCCTTATACCATCATGTTCTCCCTGATAATGCTTATGAATTTATTGTATCAATTCAATATCCACTCTAGAAATATAAAGCCATATGCCTGATTTTAAAGTCCTTGAAAATCTGATGGAATATGGAATGCTTCTTAGAAAAAATTAACTTACGCAGATATGCAAACATTTTCCACATAATTACAGGGAGTGAATGGAGCCGCTGGAATCTGCTTAAGGACCCTACTTTATTCCTAGGGCTTGCTTGTATTGTTCGATGTTTTTCTGTATTTAACAATTATAATATACAGGAAAAAATACACAATCTTATAAAAGCAAAATACAGTGTAACTAGGCCCACATTAAAGTATTATGATATATTCAAACAGTGAAACTTATTCCATCTTTCAAACCGACATTTTTTATTCAATAGATTAATATTTAAATGCATAGATCATATATGTACCCCCACACATATGTATAGTCATTAAGACAAGTTTCAAAATCGCAGAAACTATTAGATTCTATTATTATTATGAAAAATACACATATATGCAAAAAGAAAGTCTCCGAAAAGTATACTCCAAGCTTGATAGTTATTGCCTGTATTTGGTTTATCTTTTTGCCTCATCTGAACTTTCTAGTACTTACTTACTGGTAAGTAAAAATAGATCATTCTATCTTAGTGACATGCATTTAAACTGCAGATATTTCTGAGATGCATAATACATCAAGTATCTACAACTCTGGGGATATTGATTACATAAGGAATGTTTGAAAGGATACAGAAATAATTTAGAATAAACATAAATGGTAGAAAAGTTGCAGATGCTGAAACCTTTATCCCATGACCAACCACCAAACAAACAAACAAACAAACAAAAAACAGACCAATAGCAATGTCCTTTGGGAAATGATGAAATTAACATCCCAGTCCTGGAAAGCACTGTACCCTGAAAAGAATCTCATCTGAGAGTGGCCCATGTTCCTGGATTCAGAGCACTTGCTATTGTATTATGAAAGGCAAAAATGAATCACATTATGGGGATCTCCAAGAAAGTAGGTGAGGAATAATGCAAATGAGTCTGACAAAAAAGGCAAGAAATAATTTTTCAGTAGTAAGTACCAGAGACTCAGGCAGCTGGGAATTCTCAAAGGACTGAAGGAATCTTTGCTGAAATGGAGCAACTGTCCCCTGACATCACAACAGCCCCCACAACCCCCACCGATCATCGCCATCACCACCAGTGGTGGGAAGATAAAGTTTAGAGTCAGTAGGTTTGGGAAATTGCCATTTGCTACATCTAGACATGTGAACACCCAAATAGAAGGCAGCAGACTTTTTCAGAAAGCACATATAAATTAGAAACGAACTCCTAACAGCAGGACAGATTGTCTGCTATTGGTTCTGTCACTAAGCAAAGCTGTCTGAGATGCCTGGGTGCCAACATCAAAGCTAGATAAGGCTATGTAGGTCATGTCAGAGGATTGGCCGATAAGGAGGGAATAGTGCAAGAGTTGAGTAGTATCGTTTCATATTCGATAGCACTGAAGAGAGCCAGTTCCAAAGGCAGCACTCTCAGAAGAATTCCATGAGGGGAAAATATATTTTAAGAGATAGAAAGAGATGCCTATAGATGCTTGTTAAAGGTTTGTGTGAATTTTCTCCCATTCTTTGGGTTGACTATTTATTCTGTTGATTATTTTCTTTGCTGTGCAGAAACTGTTTAGTTTAATAAAGTCTTATTTATTTATTTATTTATTTAGTATTCGCTTTTGGGATCTTAGTCATAAATTCTTTGCCTAGCCCAATGTCCAGAAGAATTTTTCCTATATTTTTATCTAGAATTTTTATGGTCTCAGGTCTTACATTTAAGTTTTTAAACCATCTTGAATTAATTTTTATATATGGTGAGAGACAGGGATCCAGTTTCATTCTTCTGCATGTGGCTATCCAATTTTCCCAGAACTACTTATTAAATAGGGCATCCTTTCCCCAGTGTATGTTTTTGTCTGCTTTGTCGAAAATAAGTTGTTTGTAGCTACATGGCTTTATTTCTGGGTTCTCTACTTTGTTACATTGGCCTGTGTGTCTACCTTTATACCAGTACTGCACTGCTTTAGTCGCAAACTATACATCCAACAAAGGATTAATATCCAGAATCCACAAAGAACGCAAACAAATTAGCGAGAAAAAAATAACCACATCAAAAAGTGAACAAAAGAGAGGAACAGAGTTTTTCTTCAAAAGAAGATAGACAAATGGCCAAGAAACATAGGAAAAAAATGTTCAAAATCACTAATCATCAGGGAATTGCAAATTAAAACCACAATGAGACACCACCTCACCCTTCTCTTCGCCATTATTAAAAAGTCAAAAAACAATAGATGTTGACGTGAATGCAGTGAAAAAGTGAACACTTATTTATACATTGTTGGTGGGCATGTGAACTTGTATAATCTTTAGAAAACAGTATGGAGAGTCTTCAAAGAACTAAAAGTAGACCTACCATTCAATCTAGCAATCCCACTACTGGTTATCCAGCCAAAGGAAAAGAAGTAAATTTTTAAAAAAGATACCTGCACACAAATGTTAATCTCAGCACAATTCACAATTGCAAAAATATGGAATCAACGTTAAGTGCCCATCAGTTGAATAAAGAAAATGTGATACACACACACACACACTCACACACATATATACATGTACGTATACATACATAAATAAGTGTACACACACACTCACACACATATATACATATATGTATATATACATAAATAAGTGTACACACACACATACACACACACACATATACCATGGAATACTACTCAGCCATAAAAAGAATGGAATAATGTCTTTTGCAGCAACTTGCATTGGAATTGGAGACCATATCCTAAGTGAAGTGTCTGAGGAATGGGAAAACAAATGTCACATGTTCTCACTTATAAGTGGAAGCTAACTGAGGGGTATATATGGTTATAAAGTGGTGTAATGGACATTAGAAACTAAGAAGGAGGGAGGGTAGGAGGGGTATGGGATAAAAATCTGCCTATCAGGTACAACGTACACTATTTTGGTGATGGGTACACAAAAAGCCCCAAAGTCAGCATTGCATAATTTGTCCATATAGCAAAAAATACTTATCCTCCCTAAATGTATTGAAGTAAAAAAGACGCCTATTATAAAGGTATTTGTAAACCCTTCCATATTCCTATCATACTTTAAAGTCCTAAGTAAAACAAAGAAATATTATGTGCATAATGGCTTATAATTTTCAAGCAATTGACACTTGTATTATTTCCTTTGATCTCAATCACTAGAGTTAATAACATCACAATCTTGTAAAGGGGGAAGCTGAAGCACTAGAAATTTAACTGAATCGATTGAGGCCTTCTGAATTCCAACAGAGCTGGGACTCACACCTTAGCCTTCTCAGTCCAGTTGCCCATGTTTAATCCATGAACCATCCTGTTTTCCTTGACCGTAAACCCATAAAGAGATGATTCTTAGTGGGACATTCATTTTCACTGTGATTAATTTTATTTTTTAAATGATTTTAGATGACTTTCCCATTTGCAAATCATAGTGACTGTCATTACTGAATAAATTTGCTGTTTGAAGTAAAAATTACGTGGGCGATATTTTCCTTTTGTGAATAATTTACTGCCAGAGGGGATCCCCTCATTATACAGTAATAATGTTCTTAAATCAATGTGCTCTAGCAACACTGGAAATCAGAATACAGTTTGTCTTACATGAACTGAAATTGTCACCTAGGAACAGCGCTGATGCTCTGAAGTGTTAGCAAAAGCAATTAAAGTACAATAAACATTGGTTAAGTTGTTGGGTGTTTTTTAAATAAAAGTTCAAATACAGTTATTCACTCAGCCTATTTCTTTTAAAAGATACTTTTAAAAACTATCTTTTAGTATCTTTTAAGATAAAAATGTATAGTAGTAACATTCATTCGGTGTTGGGCAGGTGGGAGAGGGGAGGAGGGGATGGACACATTCATACCTAATGGGTACTGTGCGCACCGTCCGGGGGATGGACATGCTTGAAGCTCTTACTTGGATGGGGCAAAGGCAATATATGTAACCTAAACAGTTGTACCCCTGTAATACACTGAAATAAAAAAAAAAATTAAAAGATAAAAATGTAGCAATATTTTTTAAGTGAACCTGGCTTTCCTATGTAAATGAACACTGGGATTTACTCAAAAAGCTGTAATAAGGAAGAGAAACTTGTTTCAGATTTTATGCAGATCATCATTCAGTGTCCAAACTTCCACAATCTTGGCATTTTTGTCACCTCACTGGGACCCTTAGGGTAATATTCATGGATGTCGATGTTAACCGAGCAACAAATTCCTATACCAATGCATACGTATATACTTAAACATCCACATGCACAAATTTGTAGCAAAAGGCGTTATAATTCTTTATGACTAAACAATAGAGACTAGCAAATATCTTTATATAAAGGCACAGAAATAATCTTTGGAATGAGTTGTCTCACCAGTTAAACTGATGGTCAATTCATCTATGCCACAACTGGCATTCTGAGAATGCTCTAATTAAGCAAACCATCAGTCATTCTTTTAATATTAACCTAACCAAATATAAAATAAAAGCAATTAGAATGGTCACAGAGACTTTTTCGGCATGGTCAAATGCAAAAACATTCCTGCCAAAAGCATAAACAAGAGCCATTTTCAAAACTGTATTCATTCAAGCTCAGAAAAATCTAAACATATTTGTGATATTTATATAAATTTGGGAAGATAATATTAAAATTTTCTAAATATAAAAACACCTACTAACAACCTATGAAATCATACAGGTTTGAAAATTTCATTTACATGCGATTACAAAATAGACTAACAACTCATATCACATTCAGACTAACAAGAGTTTCATTATGTGGCTTATCTGAATTCAAAGCCAAATAAGTCATTTTTAAATATGTTTATGATTCCACTTACAATGATTATATAGCCTGAATAAAAGCTATTCACACTGTTCTTGGGATGTAAATAGAATTTGCTCAGTCCTCCTATCCCATGTTCTGCAGTAGCTCAGGTGGGCCTCTGCAATTTGTTTACTAATCCTCAAACTGATTAATGTTTATGGTACATCAAGATTCTAAATTACTGCAATAAATATATATATATATTATACATGTATATATATATATATCATATATAGATGACTGTGTCTTAAAGAATTTATAGGTATTGGCATATTGGTTCACGTTATCTTGTTAATTGATGCTGAACCATAATTAACTCCAAGTATATCTTGATACACAATACATACTCTTAATAATTTCTATACTATTTTGTTTAAGAGAGATAGTCTCAGACCCAAAGAACCTAATTATTCCCTTGGTGAAATGAACTGCGTACACAAATAACTAAAAACAAGATTGCATATAAGCATCAATTGATGGTTTGAGGAAAAAATAAAGATAATTTTCCATGGAGAAAAATATTATTAATAGTAAAAAGTAAAATAATTTTTTAAAAAGACAACTTCAGTGGAGTTATTTTCTAATCAATTTCTGAACAATTATAGAACTTTAGCCCTTTCTAAATATATATCTATGTGTAGACAGATAGAGATTGACAAATAGATAGAGACAGACAGATAAAGATACAATTTGTATTTTTTCTGCCATTAAAAAGAAGACAAACTGATAGTATAAATAGTTATATCTGACAAGCCAAAAATGAGCATGGTCAAAATAGAAAAAATCAGCAGAATTACAAAACTTTCTAGGTTGGGGATTCCCATGAGAAATGTGTGCATTATTTATTCTTCTGGCTACTGTCAATTATTTCTGATTTTGGATGTTTACTTGTACCTGTGTTTCTATCTGGGTAGACAATTGACAACTATTTTAAAACTGACACATTGAAAGAGATTACATAGGTTTAAAAGTTGTCTGCTCTTAGAAGATCCCTATCAAATATTAATTCAGTAATTCAAATAAAAGCTAATAATCCACAAATAATAATCACCATGATAATTTATTAAAAAAAGAATTCCCATTAGCATAAAAATGTTCTCTATTGATGAAGGAATGGGGCAAATGACTGTCAATGTATAACCATATTGTTCTCTTTTTGTATTTTGCAATGAAAAAAGTGATCGCTGTCATAATAATTTAAGTAAAAATCATTGGATTGATATAAGAAAATAATCTATTCCCAGGGGGATATATATGTCAGTAAGCAGCTAATAAATTCATGTTTATTATTAACAGGTGAAAGTTGATCAATTTAACCCTTAAATGTAGAACGAATACAAAGGCTCACTTTACATGCATTTCAGTATGAGACACGTAGAAAAGATAGAATAGTAAGAATGGGTAGAAGGCACAGCAGAGTTACAAAAGCAGGATTCGTCCTGACAAAGTTCCTATTTAAAAATGCATGTTTTCTTGTTAAAAATTTTTAATCAGGAGTATTCCTGTTTGGTATATGGCCAGTGACTAATTTTCTAAGGGTATAGATATCATAATTTTGAGAGTGTGACTCTTGCTTTTCCTTTTTTTTTCTTTTTTCCTTTTCTTTTTTTCTTTTATATTTATTCCCAGTAATTACATTATTGCTTTTCCTTTTTAATGGCTGATTACTTGAAAGAATAATGCAGCTCTGGATCTAATCTGTTTTCCACATATCTACAAGAGTTTTGAGTATAGCTAATAAATGCTTCTGTTCTAGTAAAATCCTCTCATCTTTAGTTTTTTATGATACATTTGGTTTATAATATTAAGGCAAGAATTCTGTCAGTGAGAGATATTCATCCAATGGTATTATTAAATAAATTCTAGATGTCCAGCTTCTGGATTACACAAGGTAAATAAGATATCTATGTCATTTTTAAAGAGCTTATAGCCCTTAAAGAGATAAAGTATATACATAAATAAGCATACGATAGATACTAATAAATGTCACAGTTTGAGCAAAATTAAATGAAGTTCTATGGTTGCTTCAAGTAGAGAAATTTATCTGGCTAAATTAATTAAATCTCCGTGGAGAAAACTTTTCTTCTTAAAGAAATCTTGCATAACTTTGATTTCAAAATTAACTGATGCATAAAACTCAACTCCCCTGTAACTATTATTTTTAACCAGTTTACTCACCCAGCAAAACGCTTCAACGTCATTATCTCACCCGTGAATTTTAATTTGATAGAGCCAAATGGAAAACAAACAAACAAAAAAATTTACCTAAACTATTATATTGATTAGCAAGAAAAAAAAAAAAAAGAGGCAGATGGGCATGAACATTTTTTTTTCATTCATCGAATACCCAATGATTACTTTTAACTGAAGGAGCTCGAAAAATAAAACTTCATAATAGTCCATTTATCTAAAAAAAATTCTTTTTCTTTGGTTGGTTCATCATATGGGCCAATTCCCCAAATAAATCCCCTCTAATATATCTATATATCTCTTTATATCTAGTTATCTAGATATATGTAGACAGATTGATACAGAAATATCTTGTTGGTTCTGTTTCTCTAGAAAACCCTGACTGATACAACATCTTTGTCCTTATCCCATTGCCATTTGTGGAATGTCCTTCTGGAGAGAAACTCTAAAAGAGAAAATTTATTCTCATAGAATTTCACCCAGCAGTGAATTTCTTTTGCTTATATTAATGTCTTACTTCGACACTTCAGGAAATGAATCAGGTCTCACTTTTGTCCACGCCTCTTTGTATGTTGACAGACACATAAGAGTTTTCATTATTTGATTGTAGGACTGATGGGTGATTAGATGGAAAACGGGTGACTATATCAAATCCAGATAAATGTTAATCTTATCTCCATGCTACAACTAGTTTCATAGTTTAGATAGAGTATATTCATTTAAGAGAAATTTACAGTTTTACTAATGTAAACATTATTTGAATAAAATTTAATAGAGTACCAAGGAGCCCTGTATTGAGTATTGATCTAGGTTCTAGTTTTATTCCCGCCCTTTACTGGGGCTGTATCACTTTGTGAAGGTGCTTACCTTTATGAGCCTCATTTTTTTTTTTTTTTTTTTTAATTTCGTAACTGGGAAGAGCAATGTCTGTTATAAAGGATTGTGCGTTTTTAAAATCTGTTTTCTTTTGTTTTTGTTTTGTTTTACTCAGAAAATATTTGTTCAGAAAATATTTCTGAATGAACTAATTCTAGGAAATACGTTAAAGGGAACTATTATGTTCTTTGTTGCTTGTATATTTGTTTTATTTTGTTTTTAACTTTTATATAGTTGAAATCTTATTTTATTCTTCCAGTGGCTTCTCCTCCTTTCTGCACCACCTTTTTTCCAGGCTCCTAGTGATCTGTGGTACCCTACCCCTGTCTTCAGCATGTTAGGACCACGCTGCAGAGCTCCCCTGCCCGCAGCGTAACCCTGTGGAAAAATTGTCTTCCAAGAAACTTACGGTGGGGTGCACAGCAGTGAGCAAGGGAAGCTACATCTGTATTCACAGCCACTCCTCAGCTCCCCATCCCCCCTGAGCTCTGCCCCACCCCTTCCACAGAAAAATTGTCTTCCATTAAACCCATCTCTGGTGCCAAAAATGTTGGGGAACACTGAATTGATCTAATTTTGTGGGGTGGGGAACCTGCGGCTTTCTGATTTCAAGACTATTCTTTTTTAAGCACCAAAGGAGGCACGAAAACAGCTTCATCTTTCTCTGTTGCACCCCTTTTAATAAAAGGATTTGTTCTGTAAAATTTAGATTGAGTCAAAAGGCCACATTTTGCCTTTAGGCCACATGTTCCCCACCCCTGCTCGGTTGAGGAAGCTAGCAACGGGGGACCAGTAAGACAGGCTGTGGGTCAGTAATAGCTGCCCGGGATATTTTATAAAGTTTGCTATCTAGAGTATTACACCTTCCCTCATCGTGTATTCCCACAAGTATTTTATAAAGCATGTCTTACTTGGTTATAGTGTCAGAATTGGATTTGTGTTGTTGGAAATGAAAGGTACCACTAAGTGCTGAGTCTGATCTGATGACAGATGCTTTGTGGTAGCAGAGAATGCCCAAGGACCCTCAGTCATATTTTAGGTCACAGATATTTATGTAATTAGTGTAAAATCAGAGGTTTCCTTATCCTCCTACTTCTTCTTGGCTTATGATGTACATTTATGATTTATATGGTCATCTTCATATTAGGGAAATACAGAAGTCCCCTCCTCTCTAATAGTAGAGATAACACCTTTGTCTATTTTTTTTATATACATGAAGCTTAATAAATGCTTGCAAACTTAGTATTTTGATTTCTGTACATTGATTTAACAAAAGAAAAATGTTAAATATTATAGATTCCTTTTGGATTTGTATCCACCACTATTTTCATATAACATGCTCTGTAAAAAGAAATGTTTTTATACATGTGATAAAAATATTATTTTTCCCTGCAAATACATGAACTGTATACACTGAGGTCAACCTCTTACTTCTCTATGCATTGTCCTCAGAAATATGAAGTTACTTACAATTATCAAGCATTTATATAAAGAACATATTAATAAAAAAGTGAAATATGACTTCTTCAGTCTTCCATTTCTATAGAAATACATTAAGTCAAATGGTTTTAGATTTGCAAAATTAAAACTAAATATATATTTATTATTAATCAGTAGTTATTATTTAGACATTTGAACCTAAACTTTATATCTTTAAATTTTAAATTTCTGTCAGATATTTATGTAATATGCAGAGTTGAAGTTCTAAAATAATTCTTTGAGACACTTTTATTACTTTCTAAAAATATTTTTTGTAACTTGATATCCCTTAAACCTGTGGTAACAAAGATCTAAGGGCGAAACACTGTCTTTGTCTTCACATGCTAAAAGATGACAAGAAGAAAATATTTTTGCTTAACTTTCTTTTTTTTTTTTTTTTTTTTTTTTTGAGACAGAGTCTCAGTCTCTTGCCTGGGGCGAGTGCCGTGGCGTCAGCTTAGCTCACAGCAACCTCAAACTCCTGGGCTTGAGCAATCCTACTGTCTCAGCCTCCCGAATAGCTGGGACTACAGGCATGCGCCACCATGCCCGGCTAATTTTTTCTATATATGTATTTTCAGTTGTTCATATCATTTCTTTCTATTTTTTAGTAGAGACAGGGTCTTGCTCTTGCTCAGGCTGGTCTCAAACTCCTGAGCCCAGAACGATCCGCCTGCCTTGGCCTCCCAGAGTGCTAGGATTACAGGCGTGAGCCACCGCGCCCGGCCTGCTTAACTTTCTTTTAGGAAATATTACAATGTTATACTTTAGAATATGTAAATAGGATTTAATTAAAATTACTTTCAATAACTCAAAAGAAAAATTAGTCTTTAAAGATACTTAAAACACATTTTCCCATCATATCTTTTTTTCCCAGAGAACAAACATAAAAGTGTCACCATGGAAAGAGAATCATATTTAATTCCTCACATACTAGGGTTCTTAAAAATGTATAAAACAAATGGAGGAAAAAATCAACTCATGCTTTTAATATTTCAGATTTTAAAGAAGCAGCTTTGACTTTGTAAATGTACTTTAAAGTTCATGCAATCAATTTTGCTGCATGAAATGAGAGCATCAATATCTTTGAAAGATTGAGGAGATGCCGCCATTTTACTATAATCTCAAAGTGCTAATGGTATCTTTTTAAGATCTTTAAACATGAAATTTCAAGCAGTAAACCTGCTAAATTTGATTATTAAAATTTAAAGAGAAATAAGAAAAATTAAGCCCAATATTTTGTTCCTTTGTGCTATTTTCAAACACTCAGAATCATTCATAGTGACTGTCAGAGTATGTGAAATGCCTGTCTTAAAAAATAAAATAGTGAATAATTTAACTGAAAATTTATGATCAATTATACTTTTCTACAAAACAAGGTGTCAGTTTAAATATCTTCAGATACAATAACAGAAAAATTCCCTCCAAAATTATTTTGACAATATGAATTTTTTATGTACTTAAGACATTTTCTCAGGTATACTGTTTCTGGATTGATTAATTAGTGATTTTGTCATATCATCAGAAGATTTTCTTTCCACTCTGCCAAACTCAATGTTTTTACTTTGGCCTCCTCGAAGGACCAAAATGCTGCGTCACAATCAAATGGCAACATTACAGGCTGAAACAAGGGAGTGCCGTCATCTTATGTCCATTTTCAAGAGAAACAAATTATTTCTGGATACCCTTCTTTCCCTAAAAGACTTTATTAACTTTCTTTTGTTGAAAAGTGTGTTTCATTGTACCATATTCCCATTTTTCAGCCAACTGCTGTCAAAAAATGAATCATTATAATTGGCTTAGACTATTTAACTTTCACCTCTGGGTTGCATGGACTCCTTGATAACCATGGACAAGGAAGAGATGTGCATACTGGAGTGATGGCTACAGAGTAGACAAACAGTGGAGTCTGTCAGTTAAATACATTTGTGAATAGTTTTTTGTACAGATAAATTTTTCAAGTCATTCATATATTCCTTGGACAGAATTTATAATGCATGGGTATCTTTTAGGAAAGTTAATATTTTGTGGAATCCTCAAACATTTTCCTTGAATTCTTTGGGCACATCTTTATATTCATAAATGGAAACACCAAAAATCTTGCCACCTATTATATGCCCAGACTTGTGTTAGTCAAGATTATAGAATCAACAGAGAGATAAAACAGGAGCAAGTTCAATAGGAGATGTTGGAATATTTGAGGAACCAAGTTAAAAACATAAAGGAACCATAAACTGGTAGGTCATGTGTACAGGAATAACTTGACCAGGGGCTAGATAAACTGACCTGCTCTGTCATCAACATCAAGGAATTAATTTGAAAAGAAAACACCTGGGAAAGGTCGATGAGTAGATGCAGCTATTAGCAAGTGGCCTCAGGACTACCAAAGAGCTATCTCACGCTGGGAAACAATAGGAGCAAAGATACACAAATAAATTAGACTTCTGATTAGAGGCCATAGCAAAGAATCTCTCTCAAGAGGAGAGGTATAAAAAGAATAGTAGGATGTAATATCCCAGGTATCAAATAACTGAAGGTAAAACGTGATTATATAGATCAGAGTATAATTAATAATAAGGAAGAAAATTCTTCGCTGGTTGAAATCTTCTCCAAAGGTTTTATTTTAATTGTTGGAGAATTTAACAGGTGTAATTTTTTTAGGTGACAATTTAAGAATAGAATTGAAATATTTGATGGTTTCCTGAACTTAGAAATGTTATGAAAATAATTCTGATTTAAAGTAGAAAATGTCTCAAATAAATGTTACACACACATTTATATGCTTGTGCACGTAAGTATTAAAAGCCAAAGCAAAGCAAAATTATATTGATTTTAACACAATGTTTCTCTCATACATAATTTAATCCTTCATAGGTGAAATAAGCAGTGAAATAGAAAGAATTCTGTTTTTCAACCATAAAATAAGGTGATTTCACTTTTCTATCAGTAGAGTACTACCATTTGAGATGTTATTTTCAAACAAGAAAATAAGAAAATGAGTTTCAAACAAGAAAATGAGTTTCCACTGGGTCCTCCATGTGTTCCTATATAATTATTATCATCATCATTATTATTTTATCAACCACTCTTAAATATAATTAACTTAACTAAGACTTTGAACAGAGCTTTTTATCAATATATTAGTTAATTTATATAAATATTAACTTTTTAATGAGCATCTATGTGTTTTATGTATGACAGGGTCTTCAAAAATGTTACAGAGAAAGAATTGTACATGAATCTCAGTTTTTTATGGCACCAAAAAAAAAAAGTCATACTAACTTGAGTACTGCAGCACTACTGACAATAGCAAAGATATGGAATCAACCTAAGTGTCCATCAACAGATGACTGGATGAAGAAAATGTGGTCTATATTCACAAGGAATACTATTCAGCCATAAAAGAAAACAAGGAAATCATGTCTCTTGCAGCAACATGGGTGGAACTGGAGGCTATTTTCTTAAGTGGGACAACTAAGACACAGAAAGGCAAATTCCACATGTTCTTACTTATAACAGGGAGCTAAATAATACGTGCACATGGATGTCGAGTATGGGATGATAGGCAGTAGAGACACGGAAGGGTGAGGGAGCCGGGAGCAGGGTAAATGATGAGAAATTACCTAATGAGTACAATGTTTGTTATTCCAGTGATATATACACTAAATGCCCTGACATAACCACTAGCAATATACTCATGTAACAAAATTACACTTCTACCCTATAAATTTAGAAAGATAAAATTAAAAAAATGTCTGAACAGGATCTAGTTTGAGGCACTAAGAAAAATAAGATATCACTTTGAAAAGAGCCCCTATCAGAGGAACACGAATTCTATAAAATTTGAAGCAAGAACAAACATAAAATTTATAGCGAAGCCTGGGTGGAAGAATGGTGAAATCATTTGTGCTTTGCAAAAAGTTTATGGGGACAATGCCCCAAAGAAGTTAGCAGTTTGCAAATGGGTAACTCTGGTTAAGAACAGATGAGATGATGTTGAAGATGAAGCCTGCAGTAACAGACCGTTCACGTCAATTTGCAAGGAAATAATTCATCTTGTCTATGCCCTAATTGAAGAGGACTGACGATTAGTAGCAGAAACAATAGTCAGCACCACAGACACCTCATTGTTTCAGCTTACATAGTTCTGACTGAAATATTTAAGTTGAGCAAACTTTCACCGGACAGGTGCCAAAACCATTGCGCCTAGAGGAGCTGCAGACAAGAGCAGAGCTTTCAATGGAAATTTTATACAAGTGAGATCAAGATCCTGAAACATTTTTTCAAAGAATTGTAACAGGAGATAAAACATGGCTTTACCAGTATGATCCTGAAGACAAAGTACAATCAAAATGATAGCTACCAACAGGTCGACGTGGTCCAGTCAAAGCAAAAATGGGCCAGTCAAGAGCAAAGGTCATATGAACAGTTTGGAGGGATGTTCAAGACATTTTACTTGTGGGTTTTCTGCAGGGGCAGAAAATGATAACATCTACTTATTATGAGAGTGTTTTGAGAAAGTTAGCCAAAGCTTTAGCAGAAAATCATATGGGAAAGCTTCACCAGAGAGTCCTACTCCTGCTCCTTCCTCTCATTAAACATGGGCCATTTTGTGAGAATTTTGATGGAAAATCATTTAGACGTCTACCTTGCAGTTCTGATTTTTTGCTCCTTTTGACTTCTTTTTGTTTCCAAATCTTAAAAAAATTGCAGAGAGCGCCCATTTATCTTCAGATAATAATGTAAAAAAGACTGCAGTGACATAGTTAACCTCCTATTAACTTACTTCTTTAAAGATGGGCTAAATGGCTGATATCATCACTTATAAAAATGTCTTGAACTTGATTGAGTTTATGCTGAGAAATAAAGTTTATATTTTTATTTTTATAATTTAATTCCATTTTTCCATGAACTTTTTGAAGTCCTCTCATATTAAGGAGAATTAACTGGCTCTTAAAAGCAATTATACTTACAGTAAACATATAAAATATTATGTACTGAGAACCTATTGCAAGAGAAATCACGATGCCCTCAGGGAATTGAATGAGGAAGATTTTGGCTAGAGCATGGAAAGTGAAGGAAGAATACAGGAAAATGAGTTTGAGTATGTAGTCCATTAGAGAACCTTATAGGAGATAATAAAGGCTTTTGTCCTTTATCCTCAAAGATTTGGAAAACCTTTGGGGCATTGTAAGTTAAGAAAAGACATGATGATATTGGTATTCTTAACATAGAGTTAGGATTCAGGACACAAATTGTAGGACAAATTTAGAACTTGTTAACAAGAGAGGCTAATATAAGTCACTAGTCCAGAGGTAATGCTAGCTTAGGTCGAGATGGTTGGCATACTAATGGAAAAAAAAAATATATATATACATATATACACATATACACACATATATATATATATCAGTTAAGATGGCTGGATTGCAGGTAAACACAAATTTAAATTTCATTTGGCTGAATCCTTGAAGACAATGTATTAGCTTATAAGTTGCCACCAGTTGAGACCTAACTGAAGGGAACAAGCAGATCTCAAGGTATAATTTCCTATTTTTTTCTTTTAGTTTCCTTAATGCTGCATCATAAGTTAGTGTTATATATGGTATGCTCCCAGGGTGAGTATGTGGGTTTCCACTTTGGCTCATTCAGCAATTCAGTAATATAAAGGACAGAGATTCTTCAGATTCTTTCAAGTCTGAAGTTCTGCCCATAATTTTAGATGCATAATAAACTGGCTTTCCTTGTGTAGAAAAACTTACATATTAAAGTATATTTATTGGTTCAAGAAAATAGAACGTCCAACGATAGAGAAAGAGTTTATAAAAGTTTGGCGGATTCGGTAGCTCAGCAAGGTCACCAATGACACAGTTTCTCTGTATGCTGTCATGAACGGTGCCAGCTTTACTCTAAAACGAGCTTTCCTGGTGGAATAGGATGGCTTCTAGCACAGTGAGGGCCAACTGCTTCCTCATTTGCATGCAGCTTGAGAGAGAGAGGGAGAGTGGAGACAACTACAGACAAGTTGTCATGAGCATTATTCTTATCGTGTTAGTTGAACTGAAGGTCTCACGACTGAGTAGCAAAGATCCAATCCCCTGTCCACCTTACTTTCCCTCCTGGGCATCTTGATTCTGAGAGTCTATTCCTTTCAACAACTCACTTCCTATGGCAACTTTCCAACATAATCCTTTCAGGTTTGAGTAACACTTACTAAAGGAATATTTGGTTTCTCATTTTACTAGTCAGACTTACATCATATTTCTTAAATTAGGAAGGGGAGGGGTGAATGGCACCCTAAACTCCTAACAATAAGAGTTCACTAAGCTTCATTTAATTTAGTGGGCATGATAATATAAATACCAAAAGTGCTTTATTGCACCTGGAAATTATACTATACTACATTGCTAACCTATTAAAATTTGCTGGGAATTTTTTGAAAGTTAATTTATAAAGCTAATATTATTTCACTCACTAATGGAGAAAAATAGCTTTGAGGATATAACTTTTTTTAAGGTTAAGATAACTGATTATGATTAATAACTTTTGGTTTTGTCTTCTACCAGTTATAGTGCAAAAACATTCTTTAATTTTACATTTTAATATCTTTAGTTTTGGTCCTGATTTTTATCATACCACAATGCAGTTGTTGTAATATGTATGGGGAAATCTACTGTGTATAAATATAGAATCAGTTACTATTCCAGAAGATATTGAAATTCAAGACAAATGCATTAATGTATTAGAATGGAATAAACTGAAAGACTTTTTCCTTATTCTAAAAATTCATATTTTTTCTCTGATAAATATAGATCACATATATTACTACAGCCTGCCAGAAACCATTTCATTGCAAATATTTATGCAGTACTTTTTGGTTTGGTTAATGATGAATGGTTTGGAATGCTACCATTAAGTGAAGAAGCAATGTCATAACTCAACCACAGTTGACATATACAGCAAAAGTAGTTGTGATAAGTAAAATCATGTAGTTTATAGACTTAGATGAAATATAAACTTTTGAGTCAGATAGATATAAATGAAAAATTATCAATTAGGATTTAAATCATTGAAAATGACCACTAATATAATTTCTAAAAACAAAAGGAGGATCATTTTACAAATGCTTACACTTAAAACTTTTCTTGCTTGTATTTTGCTATTTAATGCCACTGAGTTGTATCTCCGCATATGAACCACTAACCTTTCCTAAACTTAAGAATAAAATCAATAGCAACATAATTTTGAAAGTTCTGTTACACTTTTGGAGAATTGTATGATCTTTGATACAAAATCACCTAGTATTGAGTTACTACTTTAAGCTAAGAAAATTCTCTTTATATATGGTATGCATTTATCTAGGTCATAAACTGTAGTGATTCATATATACCTGCATTTATTGCCTGATGAGTAGTTTTTATTTGAAGTAATTTGTAAAGCTGGTCAAATAAAATGGAATGGATGTTGATTGCTTGCTTTTCATACAATAGATTCATCATAGATTTGCCTGTTTATTTAGTATTATTTTGAAACTGAAACAACATAAAACTACTTAGTATTATAAAAGTAAATACCCTGAAGAGCCTGAGAAACACAAATAGTTGTCCAGACACTAGCAAAAATAAGTCTTGGAGAGTTACAAAATTGTAGTAAGAAACTCAATATAGTCCTGGGAAAACATAAAAACTACTTTGCTGCCTTTTAAGAAAAAAATCCTGCCAAGATGTGGCAACATATGACTGACAGAAAGATAAGATGCTTTAGAATGTATCTGGGGTAAAATTAAGCTTCAGTAATTCTGTTTATTAGGAAGGAAAGAAGGAATGATATGGTCACTAGATGCAGAATTAGCATCGTAGCTATTTCTGCTAGAAAAACCTGACAGTGTCCAAAGTTTCCATACTGCAAATGTTCATTCACATTACTGTGGATCCTCCAGTCACGTTCCAAGTCTGGATCACGTACTAGGCAAGAAATGAACAGGCCTTTGACATGTTTCAATGGCTCATTATCCTGGGGTGTTAAAAATAATGATACTTGTGAAATAAGAGAAGTTTTATTGAAATCAATATTAACCGACATGTGTTTAAAGTCTTCGGTCTTCCATTTACCTGATGTGCAATTCTGAGTCTTCTGGTCCTGGTTTATTTTCTTAACAATGAATTGGGAATAATAACACAGCCTTCCAGGGATTATTGTGAGAATCTAATGGCAGAATATATTTGGTTTGTATGATAAATTGAAAAGCTCCATTCGAACTTTAGAAATTCTCATTTTAACTCTCATTTGAATGCTATGGCAATATTAGAATGGAGAGGAGGCTTACGGCTGAGAAAAGGAGAAGGGTAAACTCACAGGGGAGCTGAGGCACACAAGACTTTTGTGTTAATAGATTTAGAAAGTGGCAAAATCATTACTCCTTAAGCAACATTAAAAAAAATTAATTAACCCCCAGTGGGATTTCTCAGTATATCCCACACTAATTATTTCTTCTGAAAGCCTTAACATAGGCAAATTTCTTTGCCCCTTTTAAATTTTTTATTCTCAAGCCTCTTTTATTACATCTCTCTCAGAGAAACACCCCAAAAGAATGGATTCAACAAAAAATGCCTTTTCTAAAATATCTATATTTGTAATACAATTTTATGTAATATAGGAATTTCAACATTTGCTTGCCACGGTATTTTGTACTTATTATTATTTTAATTAATAATATTATAATATAAACATGGCAAAATAGAAACTACTATTTGTTTTCATAATGAAACTAATTATCATCAGATAGGCATGTATATTACGAACTAAATGTATTCTTTTTTTTTTTTTTTTTTTTGAAACAGTCTCACTCTCTTGCCTGGGCTAGAGTGCCGTGGCATCAGTCTAGCTCACAGCAACCTCAAACTCCTGGGCTCGAGCGATCCTTCTGCCTCAGCCTCCCGAGTAGCTGGGACTACAGGCATGCGCCACCATGCCTGGCTAATTTTTTTCTATTTTTTGTTGTTTGGCTAATTTCTTTCTATTTTTAGTAGAGACAGGGTCTCGCTCTTGCTCAGGCTTGTCTTGAACTCCTGAGCTCAAGCAATCCTCCCACCTCGGCCTCCCAAAGTGCTAGGATTACAGGCGTGAGCCACCACACCCAGCCCCTAAATGTATTCTTAAAAACTAATAGTTTATCATAATTTCTAAGCCTAATATGCCCATTTTTATGATATATAAATAGTGATGTATTTGCATCATGTTAAATGAGTCATCTTTTACCATTGTAGCAATTCTGTAATTGCTCTGTGATTTTGAAATGTTTATAAGAATGCACAAACAACATAAAACTCATTTTTATGTAAACAGAGTAATTAATACAGAAATATCAAACTCTCTTAACTGTCAAAATCAATATGCTTATAACTTAGAAATATCCCAGCTTAGTGCCTTGAACAACTTAGAAAACGTTAGGTAATTGGCTTTCAGCACAATAAATGTATTCATACAGCATGTAAATGAGATTCAAGAAAGTATTAAAAATGCTGGAGGATAAGACACTGAGTTGCCTTTTTTTCCGCTAAGATAATAAAGAAGACAAATTATGACAATCTTTGTTTGAATAGGAAAAAAGGCAATTGATCTTAGTATACGAGAATAAAAATTCATGTAATTGATCACAATTGCAATCTATTTTATCTTTCTCATGGGGAAGTGTCATTCTTATATATGCTCATCAAAGTTTAATTGGAATAAAAGTATACTTATTGACTCTTCTCTCTTAGAATATTTGAAAATATTATGCACATCTCCAAATGCCAAGCTGTAGTCAATTAAAAATTACGCTTTTGATCTACAAACATCTTACTTTCAATATTTCAAAAGTGTCAATATTATATTGAGAAAATCTTTTTTTCTTGTACATACGCTTTTATTTTTTATTTCAGAATATTACATGAGAACAAATACTTTGCTTACACATACTGCCCAAGTCAGAACTACAAGTGTGCCCATCTGCCAGAAAGTGCACACCACACCCATTAGGTGTGAATTTACCCATCCTTCCTCCCCTCTCCCACCTGCCCAACACTCAATGAACGTTACTTCCATATGTGCACATAAGTGTTAATTTTTTAAATATTGAAAATAGGTAGTGTCTGTTAATGAAAAGAGCACAAGTTTACCTTTCATTTTATTCTATTTTCAACCTTTGGGTTGGTCACTGAATGGCCTCTTTCAATATGAAAACTCATGTTTTCTGGGACATTTCATTTATTTCTTTTTGTCTAATTTTTTGTATTCCTTTAAAGACTTCTGAACAGTTTCTTTATTTTCCATTACTGGATCTCTTCTTATTCAGATGTTAGGTGTCCTGATCAATTGTCCTTTTTTTTTTTTTTTCCTGGGTAAAGATTGGTCAAAATCTTAAGAAAAATCTCTTCTATGGGAGCTGTACTACTCCCTATCATAGTTCTTAGTTTTGGACAAATAATGAATTTGAAGGAGTCAACTTCCAATGTGTAAATTTTTACTTTATTCTCTTTTCATTTTGAGCACTTAGTCCTCAAATCAATCTGTAGCTCACAAACACAAAAGAAAGTTCTCCAAAAAAAAAAACTTCAATCTTCAGTCTAGACTAGGGAGGGACGTTCATATTAAATTATAAAGTCAAAAAAATTGAAGAATCTAATGGAGCATATATAGATATGGACTTTCAACTAATTCTGTTATTGTTAAGACCACTGTCACTTTCCTAGCAGAGGCACTTAATGACACCAATCACCGAGTGGTTACAAAGTCCTATAGGGTTGTGCCATGAATGTTGCATCATGAGGCTTCTTAGCTTTCTCCCTGCCATTTCAAGACTTAGATTTTTCAGGTCCACTGGGCATGTTTTACTTGGTCTATCTGCTTTTCACCTTTAAAATTTTATTATTTATGTCTGTTCTATAAAATCTTTGCTAGTTGATTATAATATTAATAAAACATTTTAGTGGTTGCTTAGGAAGCTAGTGTGAGCTAGTGTGTGTATATGCAACCTACCATTTTTAACAAGAAGCCCCCCTTTATGTGTGCAATCAGAATTTAGTATTAATGTTATATTTTTTAAAAAGAAAAATACCACTTCTCAGTGTTGAGAATGAATCATCCCTGGGCTAAATTCAGTATTAAAATCTCATAATTAAATCAATATAATTGCAAAATTGTGTTGGCACCACTGAGGAGATGAAAATGAATGAGACTCCCTCCTCTCACAGGACTAGCATTATAATTGAGGAGATTTAATAACTACTGGAAAGTGACTAGGATGTTAAGGAAAAATGAGGAAAGTATCATTACAAATGAGCAAATCCAAATCCAGTGGGATATATAGAACAAGATACACACTTACAAAAATCCAAAATGGCTTAGAAAAGAAGTGTCAATCAAGATCAATTTGTGACTATCAGTGCATTTATCTCCTTCTCTCTGTGAGTAAGCAGGAGCCTAACACTCATAACCACCAATTGCAAACACAAATGGCCTAATGACATTAACCGACCTCCCCCTTAACTTCCCCCAGTACTGTTCTACTAGGTTACCCTGGTGTTTAAAAACTCTCCCTCATTTTGTTTTAGTGCCTTTGAGTTCAATAAATCTTCCTGTTTCAATTGTTTTAAATAAAGTCTTTCCTGCCTGTTTAATTCTATCCAGGGCAATTTTACTTTGACACCTTAAAAAATAAAGCGATATAAAATATATGTTCATGAAAAAAAAAGACTAAACCATTTTTGATTTCCTGCTATCTAGATTTCTTTTATATCTGGAAAAAATCTTTATTACTTTATTTAATGTGATAATTCTTATATATCTTTAAAGAGAAATTGAAATATGAATAGAAAAATATTTTGTCTGCTGTTCAGTAAGATGAAAAATCAATGATATAATATATATGTATATTGTATAGTTTAATCTGATGATAGATTTATTTTATTTTAAGGCTTAAATTAAAAGTTTAAATTATATTATTTGCATATTTATATATTCTGCATTTTTAAACACAGAAATATTTAAATGTTAAACTTAATTCAAAAGTTTATTAATAGATAAAATAAGAAAAGGCAAATTTGAGACATACTATACTTTTAAAAACCTGGAGAAATATGATTTATTTTACTTAAGTTTATCATATGCACATGTTATTTTTAAAAATTAATGAATTATATTAAGTTGTGTTGACAAAGCCATGTGAATGCAAACATTTGTAAGATAATATGATTAAGTCTTGACTACAAATTATGACTTAGATGTTTTATGGAAATTAAAATTAGAACTTGGGCTTCTTTTTTTTAAATTGGCCAAGTTATCCTGAGCCTATAATACAGAGATTCCTTCTTTATCACCAAAATATTCATTAACTCTTTGGACTTTTGACTTATTCCTAAGTTATTTTGACCAAAAATGGTTTTAAAAAGTTACATTTCTAAAAATCATAATTTGTTATCAATGTTTGTTTAAATGTCTGTAACTGTGTCTTCTCTTTGGTTGTTATGGCTTGTTGCCTATGAAACCACTTCTTAATTTTGTTTTACTAAAATTCACTCTAGCTGTCTTTTAGGCAAACTATGTCTGAGTTTGCTGGTGTGGTTTTGACTGAAAAGAGACCATTGGGGGTTCCTACAGACTGACATTGACTTTGTGGCACAAAAGCCTATTGGCTGCTATCTGCAAATTGGATGGGAGTCAGTTATCTCTGTAAAGTGATGCCTGCCTCAGGGTAGTGCCAGATAAAACCCAAATTTATTTTGGCCCCTCTTAGAAGAGAAAAAAGGAAGGGGAATGGGGAAAGATTGAGAGCTCTTTAGATACTTTAATTTTCAAAAGGACAAAAACAGCCTCTATTTGAGTTCACAAACTTGAACCACTAAATGAAAGCTTTGCACCACCTATTTCTGCTCTCAAAGCTCTTTTTCCATGTTTTATAATAGGCATGGAAGTAAGCAAACTACATCATATTATAGAGAATGTATAAACTAGATAGGTCACTAAGACTGTCAAGTTTGTCATCAGAAAAGTTTATGAAATTGGACAAGCGGTATTTCAAATAGAGCTGTTGTAGAAATAATGATGCCCACTTGAGTTATAGTGTATACTGCCTTAGGAGAAGACTATTGTATTTACCTTCTATGGACCTGTCCTTTATGTTGAATATTACTAAACAACTTAGAAAAGAAAAATATCATGAAATTAGATGATTTGCTTAATACTCCCAAATTGTATTTTGTGGGTTCTTTGGATTGGTGGGTGGGATACGTTACTGTTCTATGATTTAAACAATCTTGGCTTCTGCCTTGCAAGTGAACTACAAATTCTGATTAAAATCTTTTTTTGGTAGGAATATGTTTCAGTGCTCAAATGAGTGATTTCAAGAGAATTCAATATTTCTGTGCAATTACTAGCCTATCAAATGATCCAGCAAAAAGAGAATAGAAAACTCTGGCACAGATATTATAACGACTACTTTCAGAATTCATCACATGACCACTATAAACACTATGCAGTGGTGAAGATCAACTCTTGATCATATCTCATTACTATAATGTTGTATCTTTGAGCTCAGGATAAGAGTTAATAAAAGGAGATTGTGGCTAATATTAATAACTGACACCAAAATATTTCTTTGTCCCTGTGTTAAAGAATCTTGAGAGCAAAAATTAAAAAAAAAAATCTAGTTGCTTTGCTTGAAACACTCTGGCTCTTATAGTATATGACATGAACCAATTAAATGATTTACATGAATAACTACTTGTTCTACAACATTCACTTCAAAAACCTAACCTCATCTCTTGCCCACAAATCCAAAGCTATTATATGGTAAACTCTACTAATTGCTAGCCTTGCAGTATCTGTTAAAATCCTACAAATACCCTTCCCTGATTTCCCCATTTGGAGAAGGATCTAAGACTGTTCAAGGCAGTATTCTTCTTTACAGCAGTAATCCCAGTAAACTTAGGTTTCACTAGTTAACAGTTGATTAGCAGAGAATTAACTAAGAGCTATATGCATAAAAAGAGAGTCATAGTCACAGCTATAGGAATTTTAGGAAATTGCTAGCACTGTGGGATCAGGCTCCCAGAATACATACAAAGTTCAAATTTGGTTTGAAAATGAGTATTTTCTGTCCATATAAGTTTTACTCCATATTTTATACCAGTGGTCCTCAACCTTTTTGGCACCAGGGAGTGGTTTCATGAAACACAACTTTTCCATGAACCAGGGGTGGGGGATGGTTTCAGGATGATTCAAGCTCATTACATTTACTGTGCAGTTAAACCTCTCTGCTAATGATGATCTGTATTTGCAGCCACTCCCCAGTGCTATCGTCACTGCCTCAGCTCCACCTCAGACCATGAGGCAGCCTAGATCCCTTGCATGTGCAGTTTACAGTAGGGTTCATGCACCTATAAGAATCTAATGCTGCTGCACATCTGACAGGAGGTGGAGTTTATGCGGTGATGGCGGTGATGGGGAGCCACTGTAAATACAGAAGAAGCTTGGCTCCCCACCTGCTGCTCGCCTCTTGCTGTGTGGCAGGTTCCTAATAGGCCGTGAACTAGTACTGGTATAGTACCTGTCCCTGGAACAGGGGTTGGGGACCACAGTTCAATAGTATCAAAATATGTACAATAGAAAAGTATTCTTTCATGTGTAAAGCAAATATAGGAAAGGGGGACAGAAAACTAAATTCTATTAATTTATAATAAGATATTTTATGAAAGAATAAAAGCATGTTGTTTTAAGAAGGGGTAAATAGAGATCATATAAAAATCATTTTAGGATAAAATAATTAAAAGCTAACAACTTAACCTTGTTGCCTAAGGTTATAAAGATTAAGAAAAAAATATTTCATATTAAGATCTAATAAGGACATTTATCAAGATTATAAATTTCAAGAAAAAAGATATTTTAATGTCTTCATTATTTTTGATAGCAGCTCTTTTTTAAATAGATCTCAATTTGAAGCATATCCAAAAATACAATTTTCTGTTACATTATGTATAGTAGTCATGTTGTTTACTAAGCAGAGTTAATTTGAAAAATCATTACAATTACAGCATCTTTAATTCTACATAGTATATCACCATGTAAATGTGAAATGCTTTTGGGAAGGGATCTAAATGTTGACTTAAATCCCTTAAATATAACTCTTCTGATAACTTTTAAATGCAATTTGGTCAATATTTGAGATTATGCATTACTATGAAAATTTATAGCTAGAAAGCTTATATTTAGATTTTGTAATGCTTCCAAGAGAAGGAAACAATGCGAGCAAAGTGCCACAGCTGGAGTTTAAACAAATGACCATCCATTAACGTTTTTCAAAGCATGTTAAACATCTTTTCTTATGGTTCTTGACAGATGAGGGCAAACAAGGTTCTTTGTCAATTTATGACTAAGCCAATACCTATAAAGATCCTCTGAGATTACTGTAAGCTCCAAGTAATGTCCATTTTCTTTATGCTACATTTGGGCATTCAAGAGTGATGTCTTCCTAGGTGGCTATCAGTCTCCCAGAATCATTTACCTGAATACATAAAATGAAAAGTGATGAGCTTTTGGGGTGGACTTAATATTTGGCACATTAAAAGCTAATTTATTATAGATTAATATGACCTTAACAATACCACCTTTTATTCATGTCATTTTACCTTTCAAGTAAGAATAAAAATACCTTATGGGATAAGGACAAACTGACTTAAAATAGATTATATATTGGCAAGTTTCACATATGTGCATAATACACATATGTGGAATATATAAACACACACACACAAATGTACTCCTTAGAAAGCTGAAATTTATGTATGATCTGACCTCTAAATTATACTGAGTATCTAACTTTGGTTTGAAAAGTAAGTAGTCTTTATTATTTTACTTAAGTAAAAGAATAAACAACATTTTTTATTCAAGTAAAAATGAATTTTGCTTGAAATACCAAGACAAGAATATAAATGCACTCTTTGATGTGCAAATACAATTTATGGGAGGAGAACACAGACAAATTTTATTTCTAATGAAAAAACTATTTTTTAAAATTAATAAAATCATATTTAACAGATTCAATAAAATGTAGTTAGAATAGGTAGATGACAGGAAGATAGATAGAAGCATTGATGAAGATTCACAGATATTCCAGCAACCTTGGAAACATACATCACTTATATCTTTTCTGCATATACATGAAAATGTGCTGGCCTTGAAGACACTGAAACACTACGGAAAACTATTACTCTTTGAGGAACTTTATGTTATGGATGTAGACTCAGGATTCACTTGCTAAGAACCTAGTCCTTAATGTTTTCAAACTTACAATAATGGAATTAGCCAAATTAAAGCCTGTGCTGATACTTTTTATTTAATAACAAGTAACTATAAAACTATACCTGGGGCGGGTGGAGCAAATGGCTGAATAGAAACTTGCAATGATCATCTCTTTGCACAAAAAACAAATTCAACAACTGCCCAAGGAAGCAAACACTTCAGAAGAACCAAAAGTCAGGTGAGCTCTCATACTACCTGGTTTTAACATTACATCAAGAAAAAGGCACTGAAGAAGGCAGAAAAGACACTCTTGCACTGCCTATGCCACCCGCATGGCATCCTCTGGGCATGCTGTGTCAGCACACCCTGTGAAGAAAGAATCTGTGCACCTGTGGGAGGGAAAGTGAAGTGACTGTGGGACTTTGCATTGAAACCCAGGGCCACCCTGGCACAGGGGAACACAGCACAGGGCAGAGCACTGCCAGTGCCCACAGAAGAAGCACTTAGACCAGCTCAGCCAGAGAGAAATCCTCTACCCTGAAACCAAGTTCTGGCTACCCCTACTACCCATTGACAAAAAGCAGTCTGGGGCCTGGACTAAATTTGTAAGGCAGTCAGGACAGAAAGGCTGCAGTCCTGGGACAATTCCTGTGGCTATGCTGGCTCATAGCCAGTGGATTTGGGATGCACATGACCCAGTGAGACACCAGAGGTGGCAGCCAAGCCAGTGCCTGTGTCACCCCTCCCCATGACTACAGGCAGCATGGCTCAGGGAGTTTTCTTCCATTTGGGGAAAGGAAAAGGAAAAGTTCAGAGGACGTCGTTTTGCAACTTGGGTACCAGCTCGGCCACTATAAAATAAAGGACTGATAAGACTCCTGAGGCTCTGAGTCCAGGACTTAGTTCCTGGATGGTATTTCTTGACCCACCCTGGACCAGAAGGAAATGTGCTGACCTAAAGGGAAGGACCCAGTCCTAGCAGGATTCACCACCTGCTTACTAAAAAGTGCTTGGGCTTTGAATAAATACCAGAGGTAGCCAGGCAAAAGTCACCATGGGCTTTGGATACAACTAGGCTGGCTTCAGGTGTTGACTGGGTAGTGGTAGCCACGAGGGAGTATTCATGTCACTCCTCAAAATCCAGCAGCCCAGCACAGAGAGTGAGGGAAGAGAGTGAGAGTCTTTGCTTGGCAATCCAGGGAACTATCCCTTAATTTACTCAAGTCCACCAAGGTGGTATTACCAGGCATCTTTAAGAGTCATTATTGGGCTTGGGGCACCCTTAGGGCTATTATGGCTGCATTGATCAGAGACTTCGATCGCAACACTCAATTTCCTTTGAATACCTGGAAAGCATTCTGAAGAAGAATGAGTTCAAACAAGCCCAAACTGTGAAAGTTAAAATAAATATCTAACCTTTCAGTGCCCAGACAACAATGAATATCCACAAGCATTAAGAAATCCAGGAAAACATAACCTCACCAAGCAAACTGAATGAAGTACTAGTGACTAATCCTGGAGTGATGGAGATAGGTGACCTTTCAGACAAGGAATTCAAAATAGCTATCCTGAAGAAGCTCCATGAACTTTAAGAAAATGCAGAGAAGGAATTCAGAAGCCTATCAGATATATGTAACAAAGAAACTGAAATAATTTAAAAAATCAAGCAAATTCTGGAGCTTAAGAATTCAATTGACAATCTGAGAAATGTATCAGAGTCTCTCAAAAGCAGAATTGACCAAGCAGAAGAAAGAATTAGTCAGCTTGAAGACAGGCTGTTTGAAAATATACAGTTGGAAGAAAAAAAAAAGGAGAAATAATAAAAAAGAAGCACACTTACAAGATCTAGAAAATAGGCTCAAAAGGGCAAATCAAAGAGTTATCAGCCTTAAAAAGGAGGTAGAGAGATTGGAATAGAAAGTTTATTCACAGAAATAACAAAAGAGAACTTTCCACACCTAGAAAATGATATCAATATTCAAGTATAAGAAGGTCCTAGAACACCAAGCAGATTTAACCCAAATAAAATTACCTCAAGTCATTTAATAATCAAGCTCCAAAAATCACTGATTAAAAAAATGGTCCTAAGGGAAGCAAGAAAGAAGAAAATATTAACATATAAAGGAGCTCTGATACATCTAGCAGCAGACTTCTCAGTGGAAACCTTACAAGCCAGGGGAGAATGGCACAACATATTCAAAGTGCTGAAGGAAAAATACTCTTAACCCTTAAATAATATAACCTGCAAAAATATCCTTTAAACATAAAAGAGAAATAAAGACTTTCCCAGACAAACAAAAGCTGAGGGATTTTATTAATAGCAGACATGTCCTATAAAAATAATGCTAAAAGAAGTTCTTCAATTGGAAAGAAAAGGACATTAATGAACAGTAAGAAATCACCCAAAGGTATAGAAATAATGGGTAACAGCAAGCACACAAATAGAGAATACTTTGTCACTGTAATTGGAGTGCATAAACCACTTATATCTTACTACAACTATTTGAAAGATAGTATAAAAATGATATGGATGGAAATAACAAAAATTTAAAAAGCAGGGAAAAGGATGGAGTTAAAGTGTAGAATTTCTGTTAGATTTGTCTCTGTTCCTTTATTTGTTTGTTATTTGTAAGCAGAATTGTCATGTGCTTAACATAATTGGTTATAAAATATTTTTACAAGCCTCCTGGTAACCTCAAATCAAAAAACCTGCGGCAGATACACAAAAAATAAAAAGATGAAATTAAAGCATACTATCAGAGAAAATCATTTTTAACAAAAGAAGATAATATGGAAGTAAGAAAGAAAGAGAGAACCACAAAACAACCAGAAATCAGATAATACCATGGCAGGAGTCAATCCTTATCTATCAATAATAATGCTGAATGTGAATGGACTAAACTTTCCAATTGAAAGATATACAGTGGCTGAATACATAAGAAAACAAGAGCCAACCACATGTTGTCTGCAAGAGACACACTTCATCTTTAAAGACACATAGACTGATCATAAAGGGATGGAAAAAGATATTCCATGCAAATAGAAACCAAAAGGAAATAGAAGTAGTTATGTTTTATATGAGATAAAACAGACTTCAAGACAAAAACTATAAAAAGAGATGAAGAAGATCATCATATAATGATAAAGTGGTCAATTCAGCAAGAGGATATAACAAATCTAAATATATATGCACCCAACACTGGAGCACCCAGATATATAAAGCAAATGTTATCAGACCTAAAGAGGGAGAAAGACCCCAATACAATAATAGCTACAGACCTCAAGCACTGGACAGATCATTCAGACAGAAAATCAAGAAAGAAACATTGGAATTAATTTGTACCATAGAACAAATGGACTTAATAGATATTTATAGACAGTTTCATCCAATAGCTGCAGAATACATGTTTTCCTCAGCTCATATATCATTACCAAGGATAGACCATATGTTAGGCCACAGAACAAGTATTAATAATTCAAAAAAATTGAAATGACACCAAGTATATTCTCTTATCACAATGGAATAAAATTAGAAATCAGTAACAAGTGGGACATTAGAAAATATACAAACACATGGAAATTAAATAATGTGCTCCTTAGTGACCAGTGGGTCAATGAAGAGATTAAGAAGAAAATTTAAAAAACCTATTGAAATAAATAAAAATGAAAACACAACACATCAAAACCTATGGGATACAGTAAATGCAGTCATAAGAGGAAAGTTTATAGCAATAAGTGCCTACATTGAAAAAGTCGAAAAGCTTCAAATAAACTACATAATGATGCATCTCAAAGAACTTGAAAAACAAGAACCGAATCTAAAATTAGTAAAAGAAAAGAAATAATAAAGATCAGAGCAGAAATATATGAAATTGAAACAAAAAATGCAAAAGATCAATTAAACACAAAGTCAGTTGTTCGAAAAGATAAACAAAATTGACACACCTTCAACCAGACAAAGAAAAAGAGAAGACCCAAATCAATAAAATCAGAGGTCAAAAAGGAGACATTACAATTGATATTGCAGAAATCCAAAGGAACATTAGTAACTGCTATGAGAAACTATATGCCAATAAATTGGAAAACCTTGAAGAAATGGATAAATTCTTAGACACATACAACCTGCCAAGATTGAACCAAGAAGAAATACAAAACTTGAATAAACCAATAAGTAATAAGATAGAAGTGGTAATAAAAAGTATCCCATTAAAGAAAAGCCCAGGAACTTAAGGCTTCACTGCTGAATCTACCAACGTTGAAAGAGAATTAATATCAATCCTACTTAAACTATTCCAAAACATTGAGGAGGAGGGAATACTCCCAAAGTCATTCTATGATGCCTGTATCACCCTGATACCAAAACTAGACAAAGACAAATTAAAGAAAGAAATCTGTAGGCCAATATCTCTGATGAACGCAGATGCAAAAATCCTCAAAAAATACTAGCAAACCAAATTCAACAACACATTGAAAAGATTATTCATCCTGATCAAGTGTGATTCATCCCAGGGATGAAAGAATGTTTTATCATATGCAAATCAATGTGATACATCATATCAACAGAATGAAGGACAAAAATCATGTGATTGTTTCAATTGATGCTGAGAAAGCATTTGATAAAATTCAACATTCCTTCATGATAGAAACTTTCAAAAAAGTGGGTGTAAGGAAACCTTACCTTAACATGATAAAATCCATACGTGACAGACCCATAGCTAGTATCATACCAATTGGGGAAAAAGTGAAAGCCTTATGTCTAAGATCTTGAATAAGAAAAGGATGCCCACATTACCACTGTTATTCAATGTATTACTGGAAGTTCTAGCTAGAGCAATCAGAAAAGAGGAAAAAAAAAATAAAGACCATTCTGATTGAAAAGGAAGGAGTCAAATTATCCTTGTTTGCAGATGATATCATCTTGTATGTAGAGAAACCAAAAACTCCACAAAAAAATGATTAGAACTGATAGACAAATTCATTAACATTGCAGGATACAAAATCAATATACAAAAATCAGTAGCATTTCTTATGCTAACAGGAAACAATCTGAAAAAGCCAAGATGGTAATCCCATTTACAATAGCTACAAATAAAATAAAATACCTAGGAATAAACTTAACCAAAGAAGTAAAAGAGTTCCATAAGGAAAACTATAAAACATTGATAAAAGAAATTGAAGAGGACACAAAAAATGGAAAGATTTTCCATGCTTGTGGATTGGAGGAATCAATATTCTTAAAATACCCAAACTACCCAAAACAATCTACAGATTCAATGTAATCTCCATCAAAATACCAATGACATTCATCACAGAAATAGAAAAAAAAATCCTAAAATTTATACGGCACCATAGATGATCCAAAATAGCCAAAGCCATTCTGAGCAAAAAGAACAAAGCTGGAAGAATTACATTTTTCTGACTTCAAATTATATGACAGAGCTGTGGTGACCAAAACAGCATGGTATTGGCATAAAAACAGACACATAGATTAATGGAATAGAACAGGGAATCCAGAAATAAATCCACACATCTATAGTGGATTTATCTTCAACACAGTTGCCAAGAACATACAGCAGGGGAAGGACAATCAATGCTGCTGGGGAAACTGGATACCTGTATGCAGGAGAAGGAAACCAGACCTTTATCACTCACCATATATAAAAATGAAATCAAAATGGATTAAAGATTTAAATCTAAGACCTGAAACTATAAAACTACTAAAAGAAAACATTGGGGAAACTTTTCAGGACATTGGTGTGGGCAATGCTTTCTTGAGTAGTATCCCCAAAGCACAGTCAACCAAAGCAAAATTGGACAAATGGGATCACATTACACTAAAAAGCTTCTGAGCAGCAAAAGAAACAATCGACAAAGTGAAGGGACAACCCACAGAATGGTAGAAAATATTTGCAAACTGTCTGACAAAGGATTACTAATCAGAATACATAAGGAGCTCCAACAACTCGATAGGAAAAAATCAAATAATCTGATTAAAAAAATGAGCAAAGGGTCTGAATAGACATTTGTCAGAAGAAGACATACAAATGGCCAATAGGCATATGAAAAAATGCTCAAGATCATTAGTCATCAGAGCAATGCAAATCAAAACTACAATGAGATATCATCTCAACCCAGTTAAAATAGCTTTTATCAAAAAGATAGGCAATAACAAATGCTGATGAGGATGTGGAGAAAGGTAAATCCTAATACACTGCTGGTGGGAATGTAAATCAGTGCAACTACTATGGAAAACAGTATGGAGGTTCCTCAGAAACCTGATAATAGAACAACAGACCATTTGATTCGGCAATCCCACTGCTGGGTATATATCCAAAGGAGGAAAAATCAGAACATCAAAAAGATATCTGCATTCCCATGTTTATTATAGCACTATTTACAATAGCCAAGATTTGGAATCAACATAAATGTCCATTAACAGATGAATGTATAAAGAAATTGTGGTACATATATGCAATGGAATATTATATAGCTACGATAAAGAATGAATTCCTGACATTTGTATTAATAACAACATGGATGGAACTGGAGAACATTATGTTAAGTGAAATAAGCCAAACATGGGAAGACAAATTTTACATATTCTTACTCACATGTGGGAGCTAAATGTTAATAACAATTGACCTCATGGAGACAGAGAGAAGAATGATGGTTAGAAGAGGCTGGAAAGGGTAGCAAGGAGGGGGTGATAAATTGGGGATATTTAATGCCTGCAAAAATACAGTTAGAATGAATAATATTTGATAATACAAGTGATTATAGTCAACAATAAGTTACGGTATACTTTAAAATAACTGAAAGAGTGGAGTTGGAATGTTCCTAACACAAAGTAATGATAAATGCCTGAGGTGAAGGATATCCCAATTACCCTGATTTGATTAGTTCAAATTGCATGCCTGTATCAAAACGTCACAGGTACCTTCTAAAGATATACAATTATTACGTACCCATAATAAATAATTTTTTAAAAAACTATGCCTAAAATAGTAATGAAACTTGCCCCAAATAATTTTTCTCTATGAAAATGTACCAAAATGTACCATTTTTACATGTATATAAAGTATTTTAAATACATTTTAAAAACGGCTTTAAAAATGACACGTCTAGGTTTAGAAAAGCAGCTGGTTTGACAGTTGCTGCATTTACAGTGGGAAAGACAGAATTGTGGTCAAGAACAAAAGAGCAAACCTTACTCATGAAAAGCATTACATGACAGGAGTGCAAAAGGCTTATGTAAAAAAAAAACAAACAAAAAAAAGCTTTACATGAGACTGTACATAAATCATTCTAGCACAGCACTTTTGAATCCACAATCTTAAAGATGTATGTCCAGAGCCTATGTGAACTTAAAAATAGCAGCCTTAATATCTTCAAAATGTAGCTCCAACGTTAATGTGAAAAACAATCTGTCTAGTTACTGAAAAGACAGAGTTGCATTAGACCTCGTTTGGTTAAAATGATGCTACATTCTGTAATAAAGTTAACTGTAGAGGGTTGTAGCTCTATGGTGGCACTAGGAACAGAAGATGTCCCTCTCTGGTGGTGCTAGTAATAGAGTGCTGTGTCTCTGTGATACAGCTATGTACCACAGAATGTTGTAGATGAGAGGGTATTACTGGGGAGGTTTTCCAAATGAGGTGACATTCCAGATGAGACCTGAAAGGATAAATAAAGAACTTTGGGAAAAGCATTCCAACTAGTGGGAACTAATTGCTCAAAAGCCAATGGCAAGATAAAATTAAAAACAACAAAAAAAAAATTAAATAACTCCAAGTAACTTATTATCATTTGTTAGTAATTCATTCATTTATTCATTCAACAAATGTTTTGAACACCAGCCATGTTAAGTGCAGATATACCTTTTAGAAAATTAATCAACATTTGGGTTCACTAGTTTCACTTGAATTATGTTTAGGCTTATGTGCAGCAAACTTCTTTGACACTCTTTCTCTTACTTCTTCCATCAAAGCAAGATTTTTCTTTTTTGTTGGTTCATTTTATATGCGTGTAGATTGATGATTTTATAAAAAAATGCTAAAATAGCAAATTTATTACAAGTAGAATCAGTGTCCCACCTAAACAATATTTTTTATTACCAATTTATTTTTTTTAAATGTCCTGAGGTTTCCTTGTGCAGTTCAGAGCTGAGAATAAGACATCATATAAAGATTCTTCTACTCTATCAATATCATGGTCAATATAAACCACTCAAATAAAACTACCAATATCAGGAAAACTAAGAAAGCAGAAGTATTTATATTATTTAGAATTTAAAATTGAACACAGAATTATATTTTTATTAATCAGCAAATTTTTTTAAGTAAAAATAATATCATGATCACTAAAAGTTTAAGGAATTAAATCAGAGAGCTTGGGAATTAAGAAAGAGGCAGCAATGAAAGGCACCAAAAAGATAAGGGATTAAACAAGCTTGGGGACAGTGTCAGGTGAAAAAAACTTATTCTTCTCTTCTCATGTTTCCATATGGAGGAATGTTTATTCCAGTAACACTTCAGCCCTTGTGTTCTACCCCTTCATTCAGCATGATCCAGGAGAGTAAGGGAGACTTACTGAATAATGATTTGGGGAGAAATGGGGACATAATGACTAAGCCTCCTCAGGCTTCACTTCTCTTCTAATCAGTCTGACTGATAGAGGGTGCCTTCTAATCTGTTGAGACATTTGATGTTATGTTGGTTGATTTAACTCTAAAGTGAATATTAAAAAAGTACATATTATACCCCATCCTCCAATGTTTTATCAGTCATTAATAAAGCTGACATCCAACCTCCATCTGTTTGAGCCCTGCATCTGTCAACTGCATTTATACCATTACTAGCATTATGACCTCAGACAAGACACAAACACTTACTCTGCCTCAATTTATTGATCTGTTAATTAAGATAATTTTTGAGAGTTAAATTAGTATTACTAATATTTTAAGTGCTTAGCCATATTTGGCATAAACACTATTTAATTTCTATTAAATAAATAAACATTATTTTTTAGTCCTCTTACAATTCCAACAGCAAAGCCAGGGAGGTATCCATGGTTCATCTCATTCAGGTCTTTGTTGACCAAAGAAAGACATTTGGAATTTGTTCAAAGCACAACAAAGAGTGCGGTGTGTAGCCTGGATTACAGAGAAGTAGGAAGAAGAGTTATGATGGCTGTTGCAGTAGTCTAGACAAGATATGATGCTGATATGAACTAGAACAGCAATTTTACAAAGATAGAGTATGGCAGAGAAATTGCTTTGGAAAACTTTCTTACACGTACTGTAGTTTATGATACTTCCATACAAACTTCTCAACTCTTCCCCATCATTAGGGAGAGATTTTCACTGTGTTCAGACTGCTCTCTCAGTCATCTCCAGGAAGCCTCTCTGTTTTCTCTCACATAGATATATCCTACCTATAGTGGATAGAATGGTGGCCCCTAATTATGATATCTCCATGTCCTAGTCCATGGAACCTGGGAATGTTATCTCTTAAGGAAAAAGTCTTAGCAAATTAAACAAAGTTAAAAATCTTGAAATAAGGAGATCATAGTGGATGATCTGAATGAGTCCAAAATCCAATGACACCTAAGAGAAAGGAAGAGGGAAATTTGCGACAGAAGAGCAGAAGACAAGCAGAAAAGATGGCAATTTTACCAAAATTGCCAGATTTGGGAGGTTCTAAGCCCGTCCAAGTTATAAGACAGTATAATAAAATCAGCAAACTTGCTATTGCAAAGTGGTCTGAAGAGAGGGACAAAGGTGTGGCTGGACAACTTTATGCTGAAAGTTTGTGAATTATGGGTCCATTCAAAGATCTCACCATAAGCCAATAATAGAAATGGTATTAATCAGAAAAGATCTGTGGAATACTCTTATTTATGGTATCGATCACTGTCATTCACCTAGAACTACTAGGTTTTTGAGAATGTTGTATCAACAGACATCCTGGCAGCTTGGATTGAAAGAAACGAAATAAGAGGATAGGATAGAAAGCTGTAGGGTTACCGAATTCTGCAGGTAAGAAACAGGAATATAGAGCTACTCAGCTACAAATGTGTGTGACTCTTTAAGAAAAAGGAAGAATGACTCAAAGCCAGAGGATGGTGGAGCAGTGGGCACAGATGCCAAGGAAGATGGACTCTTAGGCTCAGAGAAGTGAGCCTCAGGCCAAGATAGTGGACCTGTGAGTTACACAAGATTACTCTGAAGCCTTCAAACCGAAAGGAATTTGTCTTGCTAGATTTAACTTGCTTGGAGATGGTGACCTTTTCATTACTTACAGTGTCTGCCTTTTGGAATGGCAAAGTTCCACCATTATATTTTAGAAGCAGATAACTTGTTTTCTAGTTTTACAGGTCCGCAAATAGAAATTTTACTTCAAGTTGAATCATGCCCAGAGTCTCACTTATATCTAATTTAAATGAATTAAATTATGAGATTTTGACTTTTGAACCAATGATATACAGAGGAGATTATAAATTTAGATCTTATGCTGTGATGAGTTGAGACTTTTGGGGATGTTGGGATGGGTTAAATATATTTTGCACATGGATGAACATAAATTTTGGGGGTTGAGGGAAGACTGTGTGGTAGGGTTGAATGGTGATTACCATGAAGATATTTTTACATCCTAAACCCCAGAATCTGTTACTGTTAACTTATTTGGGGAAAAAAGTCTCTGTAGAAGTAATTAAAGTAAGGATTTTCAGATTAAGATACTATCCTGGATTATCTGAGCGGGACCTAAATCCAATGGAAAGAGCCATTGCATGGGAAAAGCAGAGGAAGCTTTGGGTCAGTTAGATGAGGAGAAAACAGAGAAGAGGAAGATGTAGTGTGACTACGGAGGCAGAGACCGGCGTGATGTGACCACAGTCCAAGGAAGCCCAGGAATGTCAGTGGCCACCGGAATCCAGAACAGTCTCTGTAGGCAGTGAGGCCCTGCCAATACCTCGATTTTGGCCTTCTGCCTTTTGTAATTGTTAGAATAAATTGCTTTTGTTTTAAACCACTAAGTTCGTAATAATTTGTTTTGGCAGCCACAGGAAACTAATACACCCTAAAAAAATCCCTTCGCATTTAATACCATGTTAGTGTCTGTTTCTCTGAGGACTTGGAATAACACAACTGAGAAAGAAGCGTTTTGTTATAGGAAGCTGGGAATTGATTTTTTTTTTTCTTTTGGACATATTAAATATGAGACAACTCTGACATATTTAAGTGGAAATGTCATGTAGGCATTTTGATATGTGGGTCTAAAGATCAGTGGAAATGCCAATCCTGAAGAAACAAATGTGGGGAACATTGACACATGGGTGGTATTTGGAGACACGGAGCTGTTTGAAGTATCCTGTTGAAAAGGTTGTGAATAAAGAGGAGATGGTTAAGCCTTGCCTTGGAGGACTTCAGGATTTCACAAACTCTCTGAGGAGGGCGATCTAGAAAATAAGACTAAGAAGGGAGAGCTGGTGAGGTTAAATGGTTTGTCCACCAGATAATACTTAACCTCGTCTTCAGAGTTATCCTCATCCCTCACCTTTTACATTAGCCCTACTCCATGTTGTCCTCTCCCTCCTCTTAGATTCAAAGTGACAGAAGTTAAGATTTATGATGACAGACTCCTTGGTTTGCACTGATGACAACTGAGTTACACATTTTATATGATTTAGTAAAGCTGAAATTTTTATTGCTTTTAAAAATTGTTTTGAAATATTACCCAAAGACCTGTGTTGAAATATAACTGAAACCAAAAGAACCATATTAATGTTGCCCCAAATAAGCCATTTTCCTGTTCAGTGTTTCTAGTACACAAAGGGAAATGAGAATCTAAGAGATGTAATGGAGACATCAGCAGCAGAAGGCAATGAGGACCATGGAAATCTGGCTGAATCAAAATTTCCCCGGTTACTCACACTGTCTGCGATACCTCCCAAACTATCCCCAATAGCAACTGTCTTCTTAGATGGCTTCAGATCCTATCTCTTTTTTAATTATCTTAAATTTGTCTGGATTAGTATGGCATTAAAATATCTATTATTTTTCTCTCTTCTTTCTTATGTATGTAGACTTGGGTATATCAGAGTCTGCTGGTTGCCTCCTGAAACTCAATATACATCCTCCTTTTCTTCAGCTGGGGATTTGGCCACCAAGCAGAAAGGGAACATCCTCCTGCTGCCCTTGTAGGTAGATGTGTTTCTGTTACTAAGATACGGCTTATGGAATACAAGTAGAATTATCATGTGGTGGATTCCACAAATATTCTCTGAATGAATAATGCCAAAGTCCCTTTCCCTTTCATTCTTTCCCAATGGCTGGAATGCAGACATAATGTCAACCTTAGAAAGACAGTCACTAGTAGAGGAGTGATGAGATTTTTAAAAAAAAATGATCTTTGTCCCATGAACACACTGAGTTAAGTCAGTTTATAAGGCTTGTAACACCTACTTAAGAACATTTAAGTGAGAATCGTATATCTTATAGCACTTTTAATTGGACATCATTGCCATTCACATTTGAAACTAATCTCAATTGATACAGAATGTTGTTTTTTTTTTTTTTAATTTGGAACTGGGTTTCATCAAGTAACAGAACATGTGTCATGGGCTTAATGGAAGTTATCCAGCAGCAGATGGCAAGGATTGACATTACAGATAGGAATTTTTTGACCTTATAAGGCAATAGCAAAATAGAGCAAATCTTTCTTCTCTTTTCTCTTATAAGGCAATTCAGGTCCTGGTAAATTTGTATAATAAAGAGTAGTTATAACTACTCATTTAATTGTGTTTCTCCAAAATCATATGTTGAAGTCCTAATACCCAGTACCTCAGTATATGACTGCATTCTGAGATAGGGTCTTTAAAAGAGGTAACTAATTTAAAATGAGGCCATTATGGTGGTCCCTAATCCAATATGAGTGGTGTTCTTTTAAGTCAGGAGGAAATTGGGACATATACACGCACAGAGGAAAGACCATATGAAGACACAGATGGCCGTTTACACGCCAAGGAGAGAAACCTCGGAAGAAATCAACCCTGTTGACACATTGATCTTGGAATTGTACACTACGGAATTTTAATAAAATAAAAATATATTACACATTTACTATCCTTGCCACTATAAGGAAAGTTTTATAAGGAGATACTAATTTAACATGTAGATAACCACCTGCCAAGAGAGAGATGAAGAGGAGGACAATTAGGTTAAGGAAGGCCTTCTTTGAAGGAAGCACACACTGATTCATTAACAGCAGTTCACTAATATGGCAAATTGCTGGGTTGAAAAGCCACTGCTGCTGTAACTCACAGGGAAGCCGCTCTAAGCACTTAGCAGGAGATAAGGCTATGCCTCCGCTCTTTTTCAGAATCTGTCATTATGTGTTCTTAGCCAAACAATGGACCTACCTGCCATAAAATACACAATTTGAATCGCTATTTCACACCAACCTCTCTTTTTCCATTTGTTTCTAGTTAGGAATAACATAATTAGGAGAGATGGGGGTATGAACAAAATCTAAACCACATAAATCTTCATACTTAAAGATTACATCAAGATGATCGGTGGTGTTGTAAGGCAATCCTCCCTGGATTTCTTGGTATTTCTGCTTGACCTGGACCTCCTAAGCAAAATAAATCAGCATACTGTAATGACAGAGAATGTCTTCTTTTCTTTTTCTCCAGAATTATCTGCTCTTTGGATTCTCAGGGTGGTAGATACGGAGTTTTTCATCTCCTTTTCACCAGAGACGTCAGTTTCTGTTCAAAGGATAATCAGCCTTTCTTTCATCCTCATCATCCAATGTTTACATTCCTGGTTATAGCATTTCTTTTCTTCTCCCAAGAGAAGATCTGTCTATATTCCGAAATAAAAGATGAGCTCCTTCTTTTAACTCTAGAGGGGTAGATGTGCAGGCTCCTACATAAGTTTCAAGATTCATAATTTTGGAATTTCTCTACTGTGATGCAGTCCACTCTGTATGTGCAGGGTACATTTGGCTCTCATGAGGGATTGGGGCATAGGGAAACGGTGTTCTGTGAGTAAATAAAAAGGTTGATGCTGCTTTTGTTCTTGATCATATCTGCTGTTTCTCCTAATGTATTTGTGTGTGTGTATATATATATACATTTAATCTATACTACCTTTTATCTATCCAATCTATATCTATAAACCTATCTATCTCTTTATCTCTCTATCTATTAATATCTATCTATTTACTGAGCAAGTAAGGTAACATTTCAAACTCTTTACGGTTTCAGATTTAACATATATACACACACACACGCACACACACACACACACATACACACACACATATGGACACACACTTATATATATTCATGCCAGTGAGGATATTACAAAAAGAATTGTAATATTCTCAATTTGTAAGAATTATACTAAAGCGTATCAATGTATTTTGTAATGCCACATTTTACAGTGTTGAGTGTTAAAAAAAAAAGAATTATACCAAAGAGGTTCTTTTGGGAATTGCATTTCAAAAATAAAACACAAAACATAAACAAATAAAAATATTTCAAGCCTAGCCTGATACCCCTCAAAACAATCCCTAAGCCAACAAACCTACATCTATGTAAGTGTCATTTTAAAGCACTTCAGCCTCTTAAAAGGACATCTGTTTCATTGCCAACTTCACATGTGGACAGAGCACATAATGGACAAAAATAAACCTTCCAGAAAGAAGGATCCAGAGGCCATAGAGGACAATGAAAAAGGTAACTCCTGCCAGAGAGCAAATCCAGCCACTAACAGATGGTCTAACAGGAATTAACTACACTGTCAGTGCAAAAAGCCTTCAATTTCTACCTGGACTAATGATAGCCTTGTTTCCCATTCTTCCTTTTTCTAAATGCAGGTTTTTAAATTGGTTACTTATTACCTTGATAAAATTGTATATTGAATGTGTTAGGGTCATGTAACCTGAATTTTAATTTATCGGTGTAAAGTTAATGTTTCTACCTAGAATAGTACTTGTATAGGAGATATTAAAACTGTTTCCTTTCATCATAACCATTATAACCAACAAAAGCTATTAAAAATATAGTGATCTTTGAGTGATCCCACTATGCCAGAATGACACTGGCCTGACCAATGAACAATGACTCTTGTGTTAATTGTTTGTGTGCAGACACCAGGGCTCATTTCTTCCTAACTAGACAGCTCCTCTCAACCTTCATTAGCATAACTAAGAAGCAATAACATATACTTTCTACCCTTTCTAGCTGTTAGATACCCCTGATGTGCCTCCTCAATGAACCATTCAGTGATTTTTTTACCCCCCCACTTGTGCTAACTGGGGTTTTGGGATGTCTTTTCCCCTAAAAGTAAGGTTGAATGTGTGCAACAGAAGAAATGAATGGTGTGCTGGCTATGCAAATTTCTAAATGGACAGATTTTGGTAGAAACCTATTTTCTTCACATTTGATATCATTGGATTATGAGACACTCTGCTGCCAATGAAATATTTTTTAACCTCCTTTGTTGGGTAGAGCTATGCAAAAATGTTCTGACCCCTGGGAAGTAAGTGGATGTATATGCACTTACAGGAACATTCTGTAAATGTTAGCTGGCATGCCTCTTTTATCCTTTCTTCTTTGTTCTGCTCCTTTCTGATGAAAGGAATGAAAATTGGATGGCTGTGTTGGATTGCCCAACCTGGAAGTGAGCTGACCTTGGTAACGGAGGCCATGTAAGGTGGGACAAGACAAAAGTAATGAATGTTGCACTTTGTGGATCAGGGCACCACACTGCACTCAATTTCTACATTACTGAATAACTCCATGAAAGAAGGAAAGTTCTATTTTGTCAAGCCATTGTTATCTGTAATCTTTGTTATACTAGCCAAACCTAATCATAAGTAGTAGGTTTGCCAACATGAACTATTAAATAGACGACTTCTCTGATAACTCCTTCGATCTTTTCTCATTCTTCTGAACACTACTGGAACTATTTTTTTTTTTTTTTTGGTTCACGAAATGTATTCATAACACAGCCATAATTTAAAATTTATACTAACATTTATAATTGCCAGCTAAGATCCAAAACTTAGAGGTTTCCACCTAAATCACAACATCCTTCACCAGTGTCTAAAACCTACTGAACTTACGTTTTATTTCTTTAAGGGTCTCCACTTACCAAAAAACAGTCTTCTATTACTGATGTCTTTTTTCTGTAAATTCTTACAACATTTAGGTTTTACACAATGCATTTTGTTACTTCATACAAGTAAATTATCTCATATAGTATTTTCATAATATTTTGTTATATTCTTTTGACAGTTACTGTAGGAATATGAAAGCACTAAATTGAATAGTAATAAATACCAATTATAAATAGTTTATTGAGATATATTGCACGCTAAATACTATATTACATTTAATTTTCAAACTACCATATAAGTAGTTAATAATAATGTGCAGAGTTGAATATTGACACCCAAAACATATTTTCAAATTCTATCTCCCAGAATATGTGAGGGTGACATTATTTGAAACAAGATCTAATTAAAGTAAAAATCTTTAGATGAGATTTTCCTGGACTAGGGTAGGCCCGATATCCAATAAGATCATCCTTATAAGATACAGAATACAGAGGCATGGAACAGATTCTCATTTAGAGCTTCCAAAAGGAACCAATTCTGCTAACACTTGATTTTGGACTTCTGGCCTCCAGAACTTTGAAAGAATAAATTTCTGTTGTTTGAAAACACCCAATTTGTGGAAATTTTTTATGGAAGCCCCAGGAAAATAATACAAATTTTGCTACCAGGAAATAACATGCTACTGTAACAAATACCTACAAATGCAGAAGGTGATTTGGATTTGGTTACAGAAGCCAGTAGAATGTGGGGACATAAGATAGAGAACACCTAGATATCTTGAAGAGATGATGGATAGAAAATAGATGTTAAAGATTATTCTGATGAAGTTAAGAAAGAAATGAAAAACACAGTAGAGAAAGCTTCTATCATCTTAAAGAACACATAATTTTATAAACAAATGCTGATATAAATATGACCATTAAAGGTGCTGCTGGTGAGATCTCAGAAGAAAACGAAAAACATTTTATTGTAAATGGGAGGGCAGGTGATCCTTGTTATAAAGAGGAAGAAATCATGGCTAAATTGTGTTCTACCACTGGGTGGAAAGCAGGACTTCTAGGTGATAAATTTAAATATTTAGCTGAGAAATTTCCAAGCAAAGTTCTGAAGGTGCAGTTTGGATTCTCCTTGTTGCCTATAGTCAAACGTAAAAGGAAAGAGATAAATTGAAGATGGAACTGCTTTGTAAGAAAGAACCCAGCACTTGATGATATGGGAGATTTTTAGTCTACCTAGATTGCCTAGGATGGTAAGATTAGGAAATTTACTGTTGAAAGAGCATGATAGAGAGAAAGGGTCAAGGGTGTGGCTGAACAAACTTGTTGAATGGGTTAGGTGTGTGATTCATAGATCCCATCAATCATCTTAGTAGAAGCCAGGAATAGAGATGGAGTTACTTAGGAAGTGCACAACCCTTTGTTTAATGGTGTGGACCTCCTCGTACACAGGAGATTCACAAAGTGTTTGAGAATGATATATCATCTGAAATATTGCCAGCTTGGATTGAAAGGAAAAAAAGATGTAATAGAAAGAAAAAAAGGTTGACAAAATTCTGGGATTCCAAGGGCAGGAAATGTTCTGATAAAATAACACAGCTAAAAAAATGTGACAACCTTCAGATAAAAGAGAAATGACTACAAGGGTGTTGAGGGCAGTGAGGCCACTGCCAAGTTTGCAGAGAGAGGCATGGAACAATTCTCCCTCAGAGCCTCTCAAAAAAATTAACCCTGCTGATAAGTAGATTTCATACTTACAGCCTCTGAAACTGTGAGAGAATGATTCTCTGTTGCTTTAATCTACCAAATTTGTTGCAATTTGCTAAGACAACCTAGGAAACTAATACATAGGGTTTTCACTTTACATGTGGACACAAGAAGCCTTGAGAAGTTTAAATAACATGATCATGGTCACACAACTGTTAGGTAAGTGTTTTTATATCCAAAGAGTCTATTCTAGAGAACTAATTAATCAACACAATCCCTCATGGGACACTTTGCTTTTTTTGGAAGTTCAACATATAATTATAGACTAAAGATAATCCAGTAGATTCATTTAGTTTGGGTCATGTCAGTGTTCCCCAGATACAGATTTTTTAAGCAATCACAATCCCCACAGGAGCTACAACATGTATGTGACCAGGGTACAAACCATAATATTTATGACCAGAACCAAAATATCCCTAATGAAAGACTGCACAGCAACCTCGATCATAAATGAAACTACTTTAATAGAATTAATGTGCACACAGCCATGCAAAGCCAAGAGGCAGGAGACCACGAGTCTGTTGCAGTCAGCATTACTAGATTTTCATTGTTAGTATAAAATAAAAAACTGAGAAATATGTTGCAGTAGTAAGATATGATTGAGACTTAGGTATCTGCCATTGAGCTGGTTCTAACTGAGCCAGTCACTGGTGTACTACTCTGTGTACATTAATTACCTCACCAAGCCTCAAATTTTTTTAAATGACCATCATTACACAATTAAATTATAAAAGTAAATAAAATACAGTAAGATGTGATATTTGACTACATTATTTTACTATGTCTTACTTATATAGGAATAATAGCCTCTCAATGTGTTGCTTTCAACTCCTTCTGGTAGGGGAATGCAAAGATTGAAAAAAGAGCAATTGTGTTTTTTAAAAACAATACTCGTAGAAGCAATTTTTTTATCGGATATATTTGTATGTAATGTGCAATCTATGCTGGAAAACATTATTAAATTCTAAGTCAATTACCTTAAAAATAAAGTATTTTATAATTTTATATATATATATATGTGTGTATATACACACAAATTCTTTTTAATTGAATGTCTTTTGAGGTCTGGCAATCTAAAGTCCTCATTTTTAATTGAGGAAATTCAGTGCAGTGGCATACACAACCGCAAGCTCACCTGCCTAGATTAGGGTAGAATTTTGACTAAAATAAAAATATTCCTGATTCTCTTTTCAGCTCTTCTTTCCAATGTACTCTATAATCTTTATACATTTCATATCCTGCAAGCTCCTGTATTCACTTTAGTGATACAAAAAATACAAACTTGGCTTTGTAATTAAAAGTTTATTTTATCCTTCTCATCAAGCAGCCTGACTTTTTTGTTTTTCTTTTTTTGTTTTATTAGCTAAACTACACAGAAGCAGCATCATAGAAGGACATTAATGTGTAGAAAAAAATGTTCTTACATATCTGCCTAAATTATGTATTTGATTAAAACTGTTATAACAGCTATGCCTTTCTAACCAGTAAAATGAATCTCATGCATCAAAGTAATGACTAGACCTTTAACATGATATATTGTAAGTTACAATACCTGTAGAAATGAGTAAGGAAAGAATAATTACAAAGGAAGTATGTGCTTGAGGAGACAACTTTTGCAATTAGAGGCATGCATCTGAGGAATGCCACTATCTCTACATTGGCCCTGGGTATTCTTAGTAACCGGCATGACATTGTAACAACTATTAGACATTATAAACTATTAAGTGTGAAAATAAGGGTTTACCAATCAGGAATATTTTAAAGTTAACTACCTTTCATCACTTTATATCTGTATGTCAAAAACATAACAATCAATTTGCTTGTAAGCTAGTGGCAATTTATTTTCTAAGGCCAGCTTACGTATCTTACTAGCAGCATTATTTTTACCTCCTTAGTAATTTGATTCTGTAGCACTGAGGATCACCCCCTAAAAATGTGTATTTAAAAAAAAGTGCCTTATATGAAAAATTCTGGACCACAGATGGCTGACCTGAGATACCAGCTGACAGATCGTCTCAGAAACAAGGAAAAGTTTTAGGGAAAAAAGAAAAAATTAACAAAGAAACAAACATAGATAGGGTGTAATTCCAAGGGAAAAATGTCAGAACATAAAAGAAATTCCACAGGAGGAAGTTGTGGAACAGAACAAGATGGAGCAAGATATCAACAGAGGTCAACCCCTGAGAGGCTTAGAGCCCAGCGAAAATGGTAGGTGGGGTGGTTTGTTTCTCCCTTCCTACTCGCATCTCTGGCTGTCAGCAGGCTCTTGCACTGCTAGAGAGCCTTTCTAGCCTCATGAGCCCAAAAGCTGCTGCTGCCAGTGAAGTGTGAGCTTCTCGAGGACAAAGCACCAGGCTACCAACCACCTTGGGGTGCTTCCCACCAGACCCAAGCCAAGACAGCAGGCACCATACTGCTTCTCCACCCACTGTGTGCCTTTGTCCTTCTCAGGGGGCTTTAGCCTCTCAATTTGCATCTTTTTCATTCCCACACAGATATTTCCCAACTCCAGCCCAGACTACATTAGCCAGAGGGGGCTGGTGGGTCCTGGGGGATCTATGTGACCCCAGAGCCTGGATATTCTGTGCAGGGTGCCTTCCAGATAGAGGGACAGAGATGACCAGAGTGCTAGCTTTCCTCATTTCAGACTGTTTTCACCCCCTTCCCCTCCCATGCCCATAGCTGCTGAGAGAGATAATTGAGCTAGGGTTCTCAGAAGCTCCTCCTTCCTCTCCCTTGGTTCATCTATCACACTGGGGTTTCCACAGACAGTAGGGCTCAAACCTGTCCACTTAAAGACCTGCAATGGACTAAGTGGTGCTCAGATTATGGGATCCCTGCTCACTGGTCCAGCTGCTCCATCAGAGCAGGGCACACCCCTAAGTGGAGGGACATCAAACCGGCTTGAGCATCCCATAGGCAACTCAGGACCAGCACACATCTCCCTGGAACAGTCAGGGATTGATCTTTAGAGATGCAGAGACAGGCCCACAGGCCAGATCCCATACACCCAGAACTCGATTATGTTGCTTAGGGGAATAAAGGGGAATTTGTGAACTAATCTCAGAAGGAGAGGGAGCCCATGTGGGCAGAACTGGAAAGAGAGTGCAGTGTTGGTCCCAGCCATTGCACACTCGTGAAGCATCCGTCCCTCAACAAGAAGGCTGTGCTCTCAGTCCAAGGTAAGATGCTGAACAGGGAAGCTCCCAGCCCACAGAGCCACCATGGGGCAGCTCAGCTAGTTTGAGCTCCTGCCTAATGGCAGACACTGGAAGGAGATGTGGAATGGGGGGTGGGGGTGAGAAGGGTGAAACCCACTCCTGACAGTCAAATTGTGAAACTCACACAGGCCTGCTCCCAGAAGAAGATTTTCTGGTGGGGTGGGGACACTTCAGCTTCTCCCTGCTGGCTATTCCCCCTAGCCCCAGAGGGACCTTTGACCCCTGCCTAGACAACTATCTTACCAGCTTTTGTGGAACCTGAAGGAAGCTCATGACACCCACCCAACCCAGCCTCACTCCTTGTGTGGAGAATAAGAATTCACCTGGAAGTTCCAGGGCCCTCCCCACAACCTGGGACACTCAAGTATTTCTCCTGAGGGGCTAGAAGGAAGTGGGGTTCCCTCTTAAGTTTTCTTAAACAAGAAAACTTTCAGATTAGAATTTTGCATCCTGCAAGACTAAGTTTCCTTATATGAGGAAAAATAAAGGCTTTTCCAGACAAGCAAACACTGAGGAAATTTGTCAAGATCAGACCTGCCTTGTAGGAAATACTCAGATCTGCATTATACATGGATCAGCAGAATAGACACCCACCAGTGTAAAACCAGCCAAAAGGTAAAGGTCAGAGCTCATATAAAACAATAGCACAAGAGGTAAAACGAAACAATAAGAATGATCAGAACATCATCCCACATATAAACTATATTAATCAATGTGAATGGTTTGAATGCCCTACTCAAGAAATACAGTCAGGCTGAATGGATAAAAAAATACAACCTAAGTGTCTGCTGTCTCCAGGAAACACACCTAACTCCAAAGGACTCATACAGACTCAAAGTGAAGGGATAGAAACAAATATTCCATGAAAATGGAAACCAAAAGAAAGCAGCTATAGCCATTCCAATATCAGATAAAATTAACTTTAAATCAATAATAGTAAAGAAAGACAAAGATAATCCTTATAAAATTATAAAGAGAGCAATTCAACAAGAATACATAATAATACTAAATATTTATATACCTAACACAAGAGCACCCAGGTTCATAAAGCAAACCCTACTAGATCTAAGCAGACATAAACAGCAGCATTGTAATTTCTGGGTACTTCAACACCCTTCTGACAGAACTAGACAGATCATCCAAGCAGAAAATAAAGAAACAATGGACTTACATGGGACTCTAAAACAAATGGGACAAACAGAAAATTGTAGAACCTTGTACCCACAAACTACTGGATATACATTATTTTCATAAGCACATGGAACATTGCCCAAGATTGATCATATCTTAGGCTACAAAATGTGTCTCAACAAATTAAAAAAATAGGAATTATACCATGTATCTTCTCAGACCACAGTGGAATAGAACTAGAAATAAACTCCAAGAGAAACACTCAATTCTACACAAAGTCATGGAAATGAAACAACCTGCTGATGTGCAATTATTGGGTCAATAATGAAATTAAGATAGAAATCAAAGGATTTCTTGAACTGAATGACAAAGCATGCATGAGCTATAAAAATCATGAGAGTCAGCCAAAGCAGTACTAAGGGGAAAATTCATGGCTTTAAATGCCTACATCAAAAAACCCCAGAAAGATCACAAATTAACAATCTAATGATACATCTCACTACAACTAGAAAAGGAAGAGCAAACCAAACTCAAAGCCAGGAAAAGAGGAAATAACAAATGTCAGAGAAGAACTAAGTGAAATGGAAAAATAAATAAATACATACATACATACAAAGGAAAAATAAAACAAGAAGCTGGTTCCTTGAAAAGATTAACACAACTGATAGACCTCTTGCTGGATTAACCAGGAATAGAAGAGAATGTACACAAATAAACTCAATCAGAGATGAAAAAGGAGATATTATAACTAATACCACAGAAATGGTGTCTGTGAATACTATGAAAATCTCTACTCAAATAAACTTTAAAAACATAGAGGAAATGGACAAATTCTTGGAAACACACAACCTCCCAAGACTCAATCAGGAAGAAATAGAACTCCTGAAGAGACCAATAACAAGCAAAGAAATTGAAGTAGTAGTAAAAAATCTTCCAATGCAAAAAAATACCCCAAACCAGATGGATTCACAGCCACATTTTATCAGACCTACAAAGATGAGCTGGTACCCATACTGCAGAAATTACTTCATAACACTGAGAAGGAAGGAATCCTCCCCAAGTCGTTCTCCATAGCCAGTATCACCTTGATATCAAAGCCAAAAAAAGGACACAACAAAAAAGAAAACTACAGACCATCATTCCTTATGAATATAGATGCAAAAAGTCCTCAATCAAATACTAGCAAACCGAATTCAACAGAACATCAAAAAAATCATCCACTGTGACTAAGCAGGCTTTATCCCAGGGATGTAAAGATGGCTCAACATACGGAAATCAATAAATGTGCCTCACCACATAAACAGAACCAAAACCAAAGACCACATGATCATCTCGATAGATTCAGAAAAAGCACTTGACAACATCCAGTACCTTTTAATGATAAAAACCCTCAATAAACATAGAAGAAATAGATCTCAAAATCATAAAAACCATATTTGACAAACCTATAACCAACATCATACTGAATGAAGAAAAGGTGAAAGCATTCCCACCATGAGCTGGAACAAGACAAGGGCGCCCACTGTCACCACTTCTATTCAACATAGTGCTGGAAGTCCAAGCTGGAGCAATCAGGAAAGAGAAAGAAACAAGGGGTATCCATATCAGGAAAGAGGAGGACAAACTATTGCTTTTTGCTGATGATATGATCTTATATCTAAAACAACCCAAAGATTCTACCAAGAGACTCATGGAATTGATAAACCTACTGAACAAGTACAATGAATGCTATCTGGGTGATGGGCACATTTATAACACTGACTTAAGCCTTCCAAAAGCAATCCATGTAACCAAAAACATTTGTACCCCTGTAATATTAAAAAAAAAAAAAGAAAAAATATGAAAAATTCTTCAGAATTGTTATACCATTAATTCAGGCTTCCTAGAATATTTGATACATTTGTATGAAACCTCAAAAGCTACCATATGTTATCAATGTAGAATCAAAGGACAGTCTCCAACCAAAATTTGATCAACCCAAAGACAGGAACTCAATGGAAAATAATTTATAAAGCTCAAATCCTAATCAGTATTGCCTGAGATAGAGAAAATTGTAGGCAGAGTGGGAAATAAAATGGCTTTAACAATAAATTTAGTTACAATCAATCAATGTGACTTAATGGTGACAGAATGGAGTAACAGTATTAAACAGGTTGATGTGGTGGATCATAAGTTCCAGAACACAACAGCAAAGCCAATATTGTAATGATACTTCTTTATACAGTTGTCCATCAGTATACCTGGGGGATTGGTCCCAGTATCTCCCACAGATACCAAAATTCAAGGATGCTCAAATTCCTGATATAAATGGTATAGTACTTGCATAACCTACGCATATCCTCCTGTATACTTTACATCATATCTAAATTATATACAATACCTAACATGATGTAAATGGCATGTAAATAGTTGTCATACTGTACCATTTAGGGAGTAATGACAAGAAGAAAGTCTGTACGTGTTCGGTATAGACACAATTTTTTTTTTAATATTGTGTTTTCACTCCACAGTTGGTTGAATCTACAGATGCAGAACACATAAATACAGAGGGTACACGGTATTTATATTGTAGTTGCAAATTAAAAAGTGCTTTCATAAATATAATCTTTTTTTAATTTTAATTTTAATCTGTACAAGAACCATATTATGTTGGAACGTCAAAGGTTTCCTTTCCTGCCATTTAGATGGGAAAATGAACTTTTAGAGAAGTGAAATAGCCCACTTAACAGTTAAGTTAGCTAAAGTGCAATGGTAAGCTAGAATTACCACTCAATATTAGGTCTTGTCAGTCTTGTAATCTTTTCACTACCCTAATTTTCAGTCATGGACATGATAATGCTGCCTACATGATATTAAAGGTAAATTGATTAATTGTAAATTACTGCACTATAGTTTATGAGAATATATTTAAAAGGCTTATAATGTTTGTGATTTTTGAATCTAAAGATTTGTTTCCCCCCAAAGATACCATTCTTTCCACCAGAGAGTAAAAGAAAAATACTATTCTTTCCACAAAGGGTAACATATTTTTTAAAAAGCTAATTACATGCAAACCACTGATCCAAATAAACACATTCAGAAGATATTCTGAACAAATCCTGCAAAATGAGAGAGCCTGAAAGTAGCAAAGTGTATGGTAATACAGAGAAATGTCTTATCTGTCGGTTGAGTGTGAATTATTCAACAAGTTCCTTTTTTGAAAAGTACACTTAAAGGAAGTAGTGTGCAATACAGTTGAAAGAATCTATACCTATAATGAACTAATAACTTACATATGAGTATAGGCCTTGAGAAAATAAACATGTTTACATCAACTCAGGTTGTGAAGAAATGTAGCAAGTCAAGAATAAAAGAATACAAATCAGATTAAATGTTAATATTTTATTTATACCTGACTATGGTTATTTACTTAATCCTAAGTAATGAGAAAATCAGAAACTCTGTCTTCAATTCTGTTCTTGCTTTAGTGACTGCCACTAGAGAAAATTAATCCAACCTGGATCTCTAAGTAATATTGTACATCGATGCACACGTTATATCCAGTAGCCTACTGATATTTCCCCTTGAATGTGCCATTGACATCCCAAACTCAAAAATTATAATTTTAACTAATTATGCACCCTCTCTCTCCATATCTCCTCCTAAGATTGCATGTTTTGGTGAGAGGCACCATTATAATCCATCCTGTTTCCTAAACTACAATCCTATGTGACCCCCTTGATTTCTCCTTCTTCCTTAGTCATAGCCAGGGTATCGACAAATCCTATCTTCAATGTTCTCGATAGTTTAGAATCCACTTATTTTCTCCATCAAACTACCATTACATCAGTTAATATCATCATTACATCCTGCTTATATTACTAAAATATCCCCCAACTCTAAGCTTTCTATTCCTAGTTATTTCTGCACTCCATAGCAAGAACTTTTTTGAATGCCAAATTGATTATAGTACTGCCTAATTAAAATCCCTTTTATCTTTCCTCATGCCCCTCTGCCTGAGCCTCGCATTCTTCAAGATTTTTACTATGCTTACTTGTCTGTTATCATCTGTCCCCAGTTACCTACACTTTCCTCCTAAATTCTTTGCACCCTACAATTAAGATGAACAAAGCCCACTGGCTTGTTCTGGCCTACAAAGGCCATTGTGTCAACCCTTCTTTTCTTCTACTTTCCTTAACAGCGAAACAAGTATTTGTCCTTTCTTTGATAAACTTTCCTTTTCTCTGTTTAGATTAGACTCCATGTCTGATTAGATTATGTGCTCATTCACATCTTCACATAGGATACTCTTTTTACATTTCCTTACCACTTACTGTACTGTGTGGAAGTTGCCTATTCCCTTCTCTCTCTCTCAATCAGATCATAAGTTTTTGGATAACACCTTGCAAGTTTTTGACGATTGTCACATTCTCAAAATCTTCCTATTTCAGTCAGTTTATTTTTAGTTATCATAACCTCACTAGTTATAGACATCAATAGACATATGGACTAGGTAGAACAATGTCTTGAACCATTAAGTACAGGTAAGGAAAACTCATAGCAAAGTGATATGTTTTCCACTTTTATCTCTGTTTAGAAAAGTTGTGATTAAACAAGCTAAATCTTTAAAGTCAAAAAACTATACATACTTACAGTTTCAGAGACAATTTCTTTTGGGGGTAGTAGTTATTGAAATCAATGTCTCCAACACTATGGTGAGGACTAACCCAACACATAAGCATCTTAAATGAATGTCCTTGTTCCTTGTGCTTATTTTTCAGAATAGTTGAACCCAATGTAGGTCAACTATGCAATGTGCAAGTTTCTGTATGTCGAACTCATTTTCAAGACATTATTCAAATTTTCTGACAATTATCTGACAATCTTATGACTGGGAGCCACAAAAGCAATTTGGAAACTTCAACTCATTGCCAATTTGCATTATAGGATTCAAATTGTATAATGTACATTTATTATATATGCGCAAATACTATATATTAATATTACATGTAATAATATATGTATTATTTACAATTGTAAATTATGTATCACATATATAAATATATATTATATATGCATTATCTATAAATATATTAGTAGCATACAAATTATGTGTGCATATGTAAATGTGTGTGAATGTAATACATACCACATTACTAAATTAGATTCAACATTACTTAAATCAAAGTATCCAGAAGAAGTAGATCCTATCGCTTTCTGAAGAACCTCTAAAATGATGACAAATTCCACTGGTAAAATGATTCTTTTATCTTCACTTTATTTTCCCCCAAGAACAGTATAAGATTTTGTTTCTACTAAATAATGTAGTGAAGTTTTTATTAATTAATAAATGCTTTCTGAATATTTCTTATCAGTACCCTACAATAAGCTATACTGACTTACCTATCACGGTAAGTATTAAACCATATGCTGAAGGCTAGAATGTTTACATTAGTATCCGAATGAAAATTTTCAGAAAACTATCTACACATACACTACTCAAAATGCACATCCCCTGCAAATATTTAAAGGTATCTTTTATGAAGAAAATAAGAAGAAAGTAAAAGTCTCTTTTGTAAACTTTTAAAGAGAGTACAGTCTTGGAAATCTCTTCTCGGTATTAAAGTTTTCTATAGCACCCAAGCCTCTTTGACACCTAGAAAATTGTTTGTTTTTTTTTTCCCCCCTTCTTCTCTTAGAGAAACCTCTTACATATGGTTTCATCTGTATTTTTAAGTCTCCTTGTCTAAGCCACAGCCTTGTAGTACGGCACACTTCGAGTGACTGGGTACATATTCAAAGAGTATCTATAAATTTAAACAAATAAAATAAATAAAAAGAGAAATATACTCCATGCTTTATTTATTTCTAGTTTTTATTTCCCCAATTCCAAACTGATTGAAAACTAACCTACTTTTCAAAGCTAAGGATGACACTTGTTATTTGGTTTGGAATTCCATGATATACTGATTTTGAAAAAAAGTGCAGCATAACATAAGAGACATGTCTCTTCACTCTTTGTTGTGAAAAAAGTCCATGTGAACAGCCAAATGTGAACTTCTTATGCTTTAATATTGGTTCATATTTTTTCTATATCATAATTGAAGACTAAGCTATTGATTCAACAAAATTAATATAATCTCAGTGGCATAATGAGACACTGAAATAGAGCAAAGAGACAATATTTTTGGAGAAGAGGATAGGCTAAAGCCTTCATACCCCTCCACGCTGTTGGAAGTGATCACCTGGAGCACGTGTTATTAAAGCTTTTGAGGCTGAGATGTGGTAGTTCTGAGGAAGGATGCTTGTGTCAATTACTGTTATTTTTCACAACTGAAAGTTAAATGCTTAGATTAGTTACATGGTGCATAGTTAGCATTATAAAAGTGGGGACTATGATTACTACATTATAAACATGATGATAAAATAAATCAGTTGAATTAAAGCAGATTTCAATTGGATTAAAAATTGTAAAAATGACAGAGTATTTTTATAAAAATGATATATCAAAGACTATATCATTCTAGTGAAGAAGATAATGCTAAATTTGAAGATGATGATAATTTTTTAAGAACACATTTGGGTTACAGAAGAGGCTGCGTATGTTCGATTTTACACAACCAAATTCAAAAATAGAAGAGACATTCTAAAAGAAGAGAGAGAGCACTTGAATAAAACGAGGCTGGGAGAAGGAGCAGCACAATTGGTACTCGACCTTGAATAAGCCACACAAACTTGTCTTTTCAGTTGGCCAAGGTTATGAGAAAATTGGAATAGATAAGAAATAGAACGAAAAGTGAATCTAGCATATGAGAAGTATGGAATTTAGAGGACAAAGAACATCATTTGGGGGATAAGGGCACTGTAAAATGAAATGCTGACTCCTCTGATTGTGAAGTATCTGTAGATAAACTGGTCAGGTATACACAAAAATACATAATAGAGGCTGGGCGCGGTGGTTCACGCCTGTAATCCTAGCACTCTGGGAGGCTGAGGCGGGCGGATAGTCCTGAGCTCAGGAGTTCGAGACCAGACTGAGCAAGAGCGAGACCCCGTCTCTACCAAAAATAGAAAGAAATTAATTGGACAACTAAAAATATAGAGACAAAAAATTAGCCGGGCATGTGGCACATGCCTGTAGTCCCAGCTACTCGGGAGGCTGAGACAGTAGGATTGCTCGAGCCCAGGAGTTTGAGGTTGCTGTGAGCTAGGCTGATGCCACGGCACTCGCCCCAGGCAAGAGAGTGAGACTCTGCCTCAAAAAAAAAAAAAAAAAAATACATAATAGAAATACAAGTAAAATGCATAACAGAAAGAAGATACAAAAGGAAAAAACAAAATAGCGAATTATTTTTATTTATAAAAATCAATTTCTGATAAAAATATATCAATTATATTTTATAGTGTAAAATTTTCCATACTAACAGATTCATTATAACAATTGACAACCCATAATCCAGTGACTATATAGTATTGTTAGTGTCACAACACATCAAGAAGGTAGGAATCATCATCTTAATTTTATGGCTGAGAAACTGAGGTTTATTGAAGTCATTTGCTTAAATCATATAATTAATAAATGGTATGAGAGAGACTTTACACTTTAATCTTTCTGACAGACCATGAGATCTGCAAATCCTCTTGGTAAACTTCACCATGTATTTAAGCCATAAATAAACCTTCCTAAGGGTATGTTGGTCAGCACATTTTAAGCTCAAAAGATTAGTCTATGTCACTACATTTCAACATTATATTCCCCCAGAGGACAATCTAAAACATATATATATAAACTGTAGTGTTCAAACCAACGTATTTGATTGACTTATGTTATTGAAAAATGTGTTTATTTTTTAACTTAAATATATTTGCCATAACATTTTTGTTGCCATATTTTAGAAATCTAGACAAGACAGCTTCAATTGATGTTACACTTTAATATAATAGCCCTGGTTCTTATGTAGCTTCCTGGAAAAATAATAACTTTAGAGGATAGGTTTATGTGAATTTTCATGAAAACTTCAGAGATCACCTCATCAATTTATCTGTTGAGGTGATGACTGGGTTAGACTAATTGAATAATGGTCTAATCCTGTTTTCTCAATTGCAATGTTTTCGTTTTCTTTTCTAAAGACATTCAACTTATTTACTTGGTAAGTGACAATAGAACATACAAGTTAATATACTATATGTTTTTAAACCACAGTTGTTTTTAATTCAGAATGTATTCCTTCAGTCTCATAGTTAGACAAATATGAACACTGTGAAATTTCCATCATCTTTCCAAGAAAATATCAGTGTTCTTTTGATCAGTGTTTTCCCAGGTTTACTATGCATGAGAATCAGCTACCTTTCACCATTCTAATTCCCGTAAGGATAAAAACACATAACTCTGTTTTAAAATGAATATTGATCATCATATTCAAATGACATTACTATAAAAACACATATATAACTCAACCTGGGTGCATTTGGTATAAGCCGGTTTGAATTAGAATTCAAAGTTCTATTGAAATTCAGAAACGTGTGCACGTTTTTCAGTTTCTTTTATAGAACCACAGACAGTTAACCATCACAGTTAAACATCACTTTTACTATGTAATACCAAAATAATTTTGAGTCACATTTTACAAATATGTGTTTAATACACTTACTCTGTATTAAATTGATGTTGACATGTACCTGTTATTTTATAATCTTAGAAAGCTATTTTGAACAGTATTATACCATAAAAGAATGATTTCATGAATAAAAAAGTCTCTAAAATATAAGCTGAACCTTTTTCTTTATCAAAATAGTTATTTGACTTATACAGTTTATAAATATCTTTATTATTTGTAGATATTCCCTGTTTTATGTGATCTTAACAACAGTCATGTAAGGAGGATTGTGTACATGATATATACATTATTGAGGAGCAAACTGTGGCATAATTCAATGAAGGAAAAGTCACATTATAAAAAGATGCTTAGTCTTGAGGGTGAGAAGTCCATGCCTACTCTTGGTATATAATATAAACTCTATATAAATAATCATCCTTGTTTTAATCCCTTCAGTCTTAGAGGAAATAATGTACATCTTTGTGCCTAAGGATAATTTCTCCACCTGCTCTTTATGCCCCTATTCTTTCTTTCTTCTGTAGGGATTTTGCTCTATCTATGATCCATAGTCTATTGTTATTTTCACTACTTTTCTTTCTGTACATGTTTCCATCAAAATATTAAAATGCTTGATACTCATCCATCATCAGAATAAACCTCCTCCAAGCATACATCCCAATGGACATCAGCTATCATTCTAGTTCTTGCCTTTCATTAATAGCATTTCTTCTAGAAAGGTAAGTACTTCATTGCTCTTGCTATTATTTAATATCCATGTCAATTTTTAATTTTTTAACTCTGTCTACTACTCCTTTTCAGTTCCACACTGAGAAAATTTTGAGGGTAGAGATACAGATTTGAGAATCATCAAAATTTAAATTATTTTTGGAGGTATATGAAGGAAAGCATGCCTCCCAAGGATTATATATGGTGTGAAGAGCCCAGAGAAGAGAGTACTAAGCTCAAAGTACACTAGAATTTAGGAAGACCAAAGGCAAGAAGTTAAATAAGCATGGCTATAAAATTTACAAGAAAATTAGGACAGCTCTGGCTAGGACTTGCAGTACTACATTGAAAAGAAGTAATGACACTGGTCACCTTTGTCTTGTTCCAGTTGTTAGGGTGAGTACCTTCAACTTTTCCCCATTCAGTATGATGTTGGCTGTGGGTATCTACTCAAAGGAAAAAAAGTTATTTTGTCAAAAATACACCTGCACTCGAATGTTTATTGCAGCACAATTCACAATTGCAAAGATGTGGAATCAACCTAAGTGCCCATCAATTCATGGGTGGATAAAGAAAATGTGTATATACACATACATATATATATATGTACACACACACACACACACACACACACACGCACACCATGGAGTATTACTCAGCTATAAAAAGGAATGAAATAATGTCTTTTTCAGCAACTTGAATGGAACTGGAGACCTTTACCCTAAGTGAAGTATCTCAGGGGCAGAAAAACAAACACTGCATGTACTCTCTAACAATTGGGAGCTAAAAGAAGGGAACACAGCCACAAAGAGATGCACAGGACATTGGAATCCAAGAAGGGGGGAGAGTGGGAAGGGTAAAAACTTACCTATTAGGTACAATGACACTGTTCTGGTGATGGGAACACCCCAACTTAAGCATTATGCAAGGTACCTACGTAACAAAAATATTTGTAACCGCTCAATATTTTGAAATAAAACAATGGGAGAAAAAAAGAAAATAAGGACAGAGCACTAGGAAGAATACTGAGACATCAGAGTAACAAGAGAAAAGTGTGGTCAAAATCCAAAATGCCACACAAACAGTAAGCGAGATTGACTATATAAACATGAAGGTCATGAGTGACCTTGTTCACAGAGGAATCTGTGGAAGGGTGAGAGTTGAAATAAGATTATATTGCTTTGAAAAGTGAATAAATGGACAGTTAGGATGCAGATACAATAGTTTCATGTTTCTATTTAAACAAATCTGGCTGTGATGGAAAGTTGAAGAAAAATAGCTATGGCATATGGGCTTAAGGCAAAGTTGTGTTTTACAATAATAACATTTCTTTACATCAGCATAGTATACATTAATACACAAACACACAGAAAGAGTGCATTTACATTACTTTATCACATTTCCAGTGTTTTACTTAGCTTTCCCTTCTTTATTTTTCAGTTTGTTAATTTTCCTCAGAATTTTTTGATATGCTAATGTCACTATTTTGGAAAAATAATTTCAATTGAATCTAATTTTTCTGTTCTTTTTAGCGAATGTTGAATTCTCTCTCTCTCTCTCCTTCTGTACATCACTAGTATTTTATACTTTTTACTCTTCAAAAGCTCTGGTTATTAATTATATTTAGGCCCCAAATTCAAACAAAATAATTTATATTCAGATCATTTATGTATATAATTTTTATGTCCTTAATTGAACATGAACATATTTCACATTTATAATTATATGGTTTGTTTCAAACTGAAAATATTTGAGTTAATTACAGTCAATAGGTGGGCCAGAACACCTAGAATAAAAACAAATTAAGGTCTGCAAATATAAGTCTAAATAATCAACACAGGTACTTAACATAATGAATATATATAAAAGCAATTTGGTCATTCAGTTCTGCACTTATTTGGTTATCAGAAAAATGCAAACTGATTATTAGACATATATTATTAACCTTTAATCAATGACTGTTTTAATGGCAGAAGAATCTCACTTATTCAAACTCTTACAATATTATGACATTGTTGTTTGAATAAAGATTAATAAGTTCAAAATGCCAAAGTTAAATTCTTTTTTTCAATAAATATTTTGCATTGTGTGTGCCATATTTCTACATAATAATTGATAGTCAATAGCAGAATCTTCAAGAGCATAGAGGTTTTGATAATTTAAAATCATAGTGGGGTATGGTTGAAATGTAAAGTTTTTAAGTTTTCATAGAAGTTAATTTTTCCTTGTACTCATGAAAAATTTCTAATAGATATCATTCCAGGTAATTCATATATTTAGAATGGAAATACCATGTTCTTTTCATTGAATCACAGAATCAATAAACAAAAAGCACATTGCATATTAATAATTATAACATTAAAGTTTCAACCATAATTATTACATTTCAATTAATTTCAAAAATCAAACAGAATGCAGTTTATCTGATTTTACCTTTTTAATAATAAACATTTTAACAGAAATAAAAGGTGAAAAAAATTAAAAGACTTAAAATATATTCTGAATTAATTAAAATATTTAATGAACTTAATAACATTATTTAGGGCTATATAATCAAAATGAAGCCTGCTTATTTATTAACCACTATATCATTTTAGTAGATAAAACTTAGATGAGTGTTTTCTATTAATAAAATATTTATCAGCTCATATACAGGACAGATAAAAATGTCCATTGTAAACATAATCTTAGTCTTTTAGACTATGCAAATTATTATGAAAGCAATAAAAAAAGGGCCAAATTTAAAAAATAGTTAGACTTTTCACTCATTTTCTAAATAATTCAGGTAGAATTTTTGAAATGCATGAGAATAAATAATAAAGAAATAAAAGTATAAATTGACACAATTCTTTTTTTTAAAATTGACAAGCATATAGGAAGTAATTCCAGTCACAGTTTTAGAAAGAGCAGGCTGTCTACAATATTAGAGAATAATGATAGAAATAGATTAAAAATCAATGTTGTTTTATGATAGATTACAAAAATGCCTGCAAATTCTTTCTCTTTTCGTGTTCACATCCCCCTCTGTGAAACTTTGCTTTCAATTATGACTATGGATCCAATCATGTAACTTGCTTTGTTCAGTGAGATGTCAACAACACCAACTGTAACAAAGGCTTGATGGTGGGATTTGTCCTCTTTCTTGCTGTTTTGAGATTCCTGCAAATACCATTCAATGATGAAGCCCAGGCTTGCCTGCTGGATGATGAAAGACAAATGGCCCAAATACTTCCATTAGAAACAGGGCCACCCTGCCGAGAGGCAGCTGACCACAAACAAGTGAGTGAACTCATCCGAGACAGGCTGAGTGCAATCAAAGTACCAACCCAAAGAATTAAAAGATGGACAAATGTTACATTGAGCAGCAAAAGCTTACTTATAAAGAAATTGGTTCTACTATAACAAAAGCCTAAAACATTTGGTATTGGCTTTGGGATTAGGCTTTGGTTAGCAATGCAAAAAGCCAAAGGAATTGTTAGTAAAGACTTGAAAGTGCCTAAAACAAAATAAAACAAAACAACAATACAAAACAAACAAATAAAACAACTGAGTTGTAAAAGCAGTGAGTAAACTGTAATAGCAGATTTGAAAAATGGTGACCCATGTATATGATTATGTATATGATATGTGTATGATACCCATGTATATGATTTGTGCTAATGTCCCAGGAATTTTACTCACTATCAGCTTTGCACCATCTGTGCAAATGTGAACACAGTTAAAAAAATAATAATAATGATTCCTTAGCATCCTTTTGAAAATAGCTTTTGTTTGGGTTCTATCATGTCCCAGATATGCAAGTATCACTTTTGAGAATTTGAGAACCATTTCTGGGAAGTGTAGCAAACAAGAAACTTGGAGCCACTCTGAAGTAGAACTGAGATCTAGTCATGGAAAAATTCATGCTCCAGTGCAGTTAATCCTGGCAATATTTGACCCAGGGGATTTCAGAATAACCACAGAACAGCAACTTCTCTGTGTTTCTCACTGTCCTGCCACTTTTTCAATAGACCTATGTCCATTGCAGGTAAGCTATCCTTGTCTCAGGATTGTATACTTAGTGTTTGTATGTGTGTACAGAGAGAGAGAGAGACAGATACACTGTCTTTTATAAGTCACTTAATCAAGAAGAGCAGAATCCAAAAAGCCATGTCCAAATATTGCAGAGATTATGAGATCCCACGCTTTAAGCTTGATGTTGTGATTGGATGACACTTTTGTTGGTACTAAAAGAGGTGACTGTATTCTGCTCATGGGGTAGGGGTAGTCCATGAAAAGGTTTTGGCCAGGGGCCCAGATATGATAGACTATAAAAATGACCACAAATTCTTCTTCTCCTTGTATCCATACCCTCTTGCCATGTATCTGTGAATAGGGTCTTATTCAGACTCTGGACTTCAGCCTATGACTTGCTTTGGTCAAAGAGTAGATAACAAGTAGGATATACGCAGATGACTTAAAAGTGCTTGCAGAGTAAGCCTGTACTTTCTTGTTGCATTTAAGAACATTGTGAATGACATGATGAGAAAAACCCCAGGCTAACGTATTAGAGGATGAGAGTTATTAATATATGCTCCAATCATCCCTGCTGATCCAGTTCAAAGCCAGACAACCCCAAATGAATAGCAATTGACTGCAGAAAAGTGAGTAACACCAGAAGACACCAGAAGATCTACCTAAGTCCAGTGAAACTCTCAGAATCAGGAATTAAATAAAGGTTTGCTGTTTTCAGCCACTAAATTATGTAGAGGTCAGTTACTAGACCAAAGGTAACTGATACATACAGTCCCACACTGTATGTTCCATCTACATAGAGTATTCAGTGTTCTTTACAAATAACTGTATTATTCTTTGCTCCTGAGATTTCTTGTTTTTGGATTGTTCTATCCTTGCTCTACCTTATATAGTCTGACTCATTCAATCCCCTACACTGTTCTTTTATCTCTGTTCTTTCTATCCTACTTGGTGGAAAATCTATATTAATTGATTTGTTTATAACCATAACATAACCACAAATAATGCAATCTTAAGTAAAGGAATGAATGATATAAGATACAAGGCATAAAAATGAACTATTTGAAACTCATTTTAAATATAAAATATGAAATATGCCAGACAAATAAACATACAGCAATATCAAGAAAATTAAGTTAAAAATAAGAATCTCTTCCATATATTATATATCATTAATATGTGAATGATTGCATAATATCTGCAAATTGCTTTTTCTATTGATGATAAAGGCTAGAGAATTTTTCACGTTAATATAGCTATACCTACTTTTATCCTTTTCAAGAAATGCATAGGATCCCATTACCTTTATCTCATAAGTTATTTTTACTAACAATATCTAGGCTATTTCTAGATTTGTTATTGTTATGGTTTTGTGAACATTGTAATTTAGTTTTGTTTTATTTTGTTTTGTTTGTTTTATTTAATTTGGTTTTGCCTTTATGAATAGTGTGTCGATAAGCATACTTATAAATACATCTTGCTTACCTTTTGAGACTACATTTCTGGAATAACCTCTAATATTGGAGTAGTTTCAATGAAGATCTCTTATTTTCTTATATAACTGTATTTGTTTGTTTGTTTATTTATTTATTTATTACCCTGCTATATTAAATAAACCACTGAGAGATCTGGAAATTCCTTCGGGGTAGTGTCATTATATTAAGTAGGTGCTCCACAAATACTTTGAACAATTTTGTTTTCAAATGTAAAATATATTTATAACATGAAATAAAATATAGCAACTGATGACAATATAGTTCTTCAGTTTTTTTAAACAAATATATTTTTAATGCAATATATAGCTACCAAGTCTAAAATGTACAGTATAGATCGTCAAGATTGTACACTGTAGTTTTTTATATGGAGAATGATTTTTACTTTCTTAATATGTATTACTTACATATGAAAATAACAATTAAAATAACATATCCTTTTCATAAGTTTGTTTAAAGGTAAGATTATTCTCATTTAGCAATCACATAAAATAAAATTACGTGGGGGAATATACAGCCACACACATATGCACACACACATCCCACCTGAGTATGTTATATAAATTCAGCTATATGTTCATGTGTTCCTGGATCATCAACACAGAGTTTCTGGAAAATTTCATTTTTAAATTTGTAATCTCATCACACATTTATGTACAGTGCCATGCAAAGCTGCTGTTTAAGATACACAGGAGCCACTGTCTTTTTCACCTATCTTACTTAATTTAGCCTTGCTACTATTTTAAATCTATTTTCTTTTTCACATTGTACTTGCTATCAAAGAATAAAATGAATTTCTATAAATTGCACATAAATAAATACAATATTGAATCATATTGTACAATTAAATTTAGGTTCATTTTGGTGAAACTAAGTGGTATGATTCAATATTGTATTTATTTACAGCTCTTTTCTATTTATATATTGCACTATTTATAGTTCTTTTCTATTTAGAACTACCTTAATTGACTTCGTATGAGGGAAAGTTGCCTGGAGTAAATAGAACACAAAATGATAAGACAATATCCCTGCAAATATTCTAGTTGCCTTAAAACATGTAAACCAAAAATTTAACTCAATAGTTATTGAAATATTTAGTTTATGGATAAATAACCTGGAGTTATTTAATATAGCTCTTACAGGCACACAGATTTCTTTAATGCACTGGCAATGCAAATGAACCTATATTTAATTGTACAATATCAACCTATTTGAACAATTGTCTCCCATCATTAAAAGTGGATAATTTTTTTTCACAATTCAATTAGTCATATCACCACAGCCATCCTTATATTTTGTTATATTATTATACAAAATAGAGAAAATGGGAATTTTAGGCAAAACCACATGAAAAGGCAAGATGTATCTTCTGCATAGACAAAGTCATCCTGACGTTTCACAGAATGAAGCTTTTTCTTTCCTGACCCTTCAATCCTCCCATCCCAACCTCAATCTCTTGCACTCTCCAATCCTTTCTCCTTCCTCCCCTTATCTCTTCCTTGATTACACCTCCTCTCTTCCCTGTGGCACTGCTTTTCCTCTTCTTTTCCCATTTACAGATGAATATCTGAATAGGTATGTGAAGATTAAGGCACTATCAATTATTCATAGAAAGATTGTACTTTTCAGGGAATAAATGGAATAATTTCTATGTGAACCAGATCATTTAGCTATAGAACTAAAAACCATTTAACACAGAGCTCAGGCTCTATTTGTTCTTTTTTTTTTTTTTTTTTTTTTCTCTTTCTTTGTCTTTGTTTGTATTTCTATATTAAGTACCTGCAAGACATTCAATAGATAAATTGACTTTCATATGGTAAATTGAATTTAAGGACCTCAAGCCACTGCTTCTTTCTAGGAAGACGTCTAGTTATTTTAGAGTCAGAAAATCAGTATTCTTGTGTGTAAACTGAAAATGTAATGCCCGCCTTGAAAGACTGTAATGTATCCTATATATTATAGTATGAATATACATAATCCGATATGTAAAACACATCCAAAATAATAACTGGCACATATAACGTATTTGTAGCTTTCAGGTTTATATTTAACTCTGAGAGACGTATACCCCTAAACTAAGTATAAGACAAAACTTGTCTCTCATGTAAATGTGTAAATAGATATATGTTACTCAGGAAGGTGTAGTAGCTCTGCTCCAAAAGGCCCTCAGAGATAAAGACATTTCCAGTTCATGGTCTGTCATCCCTAGGGTGTGAGCCTTGTCTATGTGGTCCAGTATATAGCAACTAGATGTCAGTCCATTACACTCACCTTACAAGAAACAGGATGGAGGAGGAAAAAAAGAAGAAAACAAGCACATGTTGTATCTTCTCTATTTTAATGGTGGCTCCAAAGCTGTATAGCATATTTCTGCTTTCTTTCCATTGTCTAAAACTAGACATATTGCCACTCCTAGCTTCACAAAAATACTGAAAATATAATTTTTATTCTGGGAAAGAACATACAGAGCTAAAAGTTGAGGATTTTATGGCTATAAGAGAAAGAGAGAGCAGATACTGAAGGACTACTGGTAGGTTCTGTTAAAGTATTTACTAAATAATACCAATTGTTATTATTTATTTTCTAGCCTGAGAATGATTTCAGGAGTTAACATTGCAGAGAAATTTTCAAGTATTATAGCTTTCTTCTACTTCAATTCTGAAAGAAGTTATTCTATAACATTCTATAAGGATAGATAAATAGATAGATTTTACTATCGTGGAAACTCAATCTCCAATAAAACTCTATAATTTATAGATTATCTTACATAGAGTATGAATGCTATATTGGAATGTAAACATGATGAAGGATTCATTCTAGAATATCTAAAGTTTTATAAAGAAATAGATAAATAGAAAGACAGACGGAGAGACAGAGTTATCTGAAAAGGCATCGAATTATGTCATGTGCATAATATCAAAATTATTTATAGCCAACTGAATGACATGAGTGTGAATAGATGTAATATAGATAGATCAATAGATAGTTATAGGCTTTCTATTATAATTTTTTTAAATTACTATGTGCTTGGCCCTGGGTCCAGCATTCCATAGGTAATATAGTATGAGCAGTTGAAGAAATTAAGGCAGAGAAAAGTAGAAAGATTGAAAGTCCAACACAGGCGGGTGCCTAGCCTAGTAGTCAGTTTGCCTTAGTTTTAAAGCAATTTTCTTCTCTCCTCTAGCATATCCATGCACCAGCCTTAATAAAATCCCTTATTAAGCTAGGAGAATAATCTTCCTTTAGGAATATGTTGATGAGTACAATAACTTCAAATCAAAATCACATATTCTTCAAGACTTCAAAAATCTCACTTCAAACTTTTACCATTTTCTTCACATTACATCTTTATTGAAACTCAACTAAGAACAAACTGACTTTTCATCATTTTTCGTGTAAAATATCTTTATTATAATCTCTGAAGCTACTGATACGTATCTCTCGGTTAGCCCCAAATTTCCTGTGAATCAATATCCCACCTTCTTTCAAAATTCTGCTTTAAACCCAACCACTTAAATTATAAAAACTAGGTAAGAAAGTACAAGGAAGTGTAAGTTCATGCTGCCTAATTCTAAGAGAACTTTCATTCTAATGTAACTATGTAACTTCGCAATGCTTCTGATTCATAAGGGGTTTAAATTATTAATGATTCTATAGGGGAAGACATCAAAATTATTAGTGTCCATTTTAGTCTAAGATTTTTACTCTCTAATGTTCTTGGTCCTATGGAAGCATTTAATATACAAAAATCCTGCAGTATTACTACCCAAGAGAAGAGCCATTATCATGTGTTTGTTGCTTATCATGATCAGAGTAATACGATTTTTAAAAATAAATTATCATGCTCTTCATGCCAAAATATAATTTTTAGCTGTCACTAATTTTGCAGGTTTCTATGATGCTTCCTATTTTCTTACTTTGTTAGCGTCATTCTATAACTTCCACTGTAGCACTGTGTATATATAGTATTGCACTATGACTCAAGAAATGCACTATAAACTAAAAATGAATTCATTAGGTCAATGTAACACAAACATTATCCATAGAGATCACTCTTTTTTTTAAGTAGAGATGTTTCATGCTAAGTTATCCATATTGGAATCTATTGAGTTTTGTGATCTTTGGAATAGCTACACCAAATTCTCAGGACAAATTTTGAAGTTACTAGATGGTTAGTATCTGTAACATTGAAACAATTGGTTGCGTAGAATTTATTGGCTTGTTCAAAGTCATAGAATCTTTGAGCACATAAATAATACACAATTAATTTTGATGAACAAATGAGATATTAGCTGAAATAAAAAAATAAAAATAAAAAGATTTAATATAAACGCAGTGTGAAGACACCTCCAGAATTATCCCAGGGTAACACTGGTTACAATAATTGCCATTTCTCAAGATCGAGACTATTCTTCCATTTTCCTTTTTATATATCCCCAAGTTCCCTTTACTACTTAAGGAAATACCTACAATACTTACAATCCTAATGGAGGAATGATTTTCTGCTAACTTAATTTGTTAGAAGTAATCTCCCACTGACTAATAGTGCATTCCTTGCATGCTCCTGAAACTTCAGCTATTTCACATATTCAAATTAGTAGTGCCTTCCAGAACTAACAGGGATCACTTTTAACTCATGGGATCATTTGAAACTCATGGCACACATCAAAGAGATGAAACAATTTTCTGTGGTACGTCTCTCAGGTAAAGAGAAGCAGAAAACTGTTGGCTACCTTCTATAAATGAAATAGAATAGAGATAAGAAACATATCACCTATAAACATTAGGTTTTTGGAAAATTTATTTGGAAAATCAGTAGAATAGAAGTAGAAATTAGTAGATTGAAATAGAAAATTGATGAAAAAATGTTTAAAGTCCAGCTTTATTTACATGGCACTTTCCACATTTTCTTCTCAATTCTCTTTTTCTCCCTGAGTGATGCTGTTATTGAAAATCAACTGCAAGACTACGTCTGTCTCTCCTCCTATCTTTCACAGCATATGCTAACTCTGAATAGGTACACTGCAACAAATTGTTACGAAGCAATTGGGAATTTATACCTGAAATAAGTGTCTATCATACAGTAGAAATATTGGCAAATGAAATTGCTTACCATTGTATATAATGGGACAGACAGTGATGATTTGGTTTTGTGTTTCTTGTCTGCCAAGAGGCTAAACTTAGAAACTATATATATATGTATGTATATTTTTTTTTCTTGGCAAGTTGCTTCCTTCCAAGCTCCTGCAGGTTAAATATTCTTTTGTGGTTTCTTTGTACTAAGTTGTTGATTTTATTTCAAGTAAGAGCATAACTTAAAACATTTATCAGGCATATCACAATGTGACCTATTCATATTAACAAATGAGAAGACAGAATTAAGAGAAAGAGATTCCTATGCTTCTACATTTGTAGTAGCCTTAAAATCATGTTTAATATGCTACATCTCTCCATTATTTATATACTTATGCATTAAAAAATAGCTCAGTTTTTTTTCAATTCTGTCATCCATTTTAAATGGGAAATACATTTTTTTTATCATTCTCAAACAGCAAAGCAATGTGTAGGCATATAGTAATCAAGCATATTAAATGACTCAAATCAAGTACAGTCATGTGCCACATAACGATGGTCCAGTCAACAGTATACTACATACGCGACTCATAGATTATGATGAAGCTGAAAGATTCTTATCACCTAGTGACAGCAATAGCCACCATCACACCTTAGTGTAATGCATTACTCACCTGTTAATGGTGATGCTGGTGCAAACAAACCTACTGTGCTGCCAATCATATAAAAGTAGAGCAAACACAATTACGTATGGTACATAATACTTGATAATGATAATAAACTATATTACCGGTTTTCATATTTTCTATACTTTTTCTGGTTATTTTAAAGTGTTCTCCTCCACTGATTAAAATAAGAAGTTAACTGTGAAACATCCTCAGGCTATTCCTTCAGGAGGTATCCCAGAAGAAGGCGTTGTTATCACAGGAGATGACAGCTCCTATGAGATGAGGGAGAATGCAGTGATGTTGATGATATGGACTCTCTATAGGCCTATGGTACTGTGTGTGTTTTTGACATAGTTTTTAACAAAAAAGGCTAAAAAGTAAAAAATAAAGTAAAAATTAAATACAGGAAAAAAAGCTTATAGATAAGGACATAAAGAAAGAACACATTTTTGTACAGCTAAATAACATGTTTGTGTTTTAAGCTAAGTACTATTAGAAAAGTATCAAACAGTTGAGAAAATAAAAAAGCATATAATGCAGGACAGTCACAGTAAGCTGTTTATTATTGAGGAAAGAAAAATATTTTTCATAAATTTAATGTAAAATATGTTTATAAAATCTACAACATTATACAGAAATAGCCTAGGCCTTCAGATTCACTCACAATTCACTCACTAATTTCCTCAGAGAAACTTGTAGTTCTGAAAGCTCCATTCATGGTACTTAACCATTGTGTTACAAATACCTACAGTATGCAATACAGTAACATGCTTTACAGGTTCGGTGTCTAGAAGAAATGGGCTATATCATATAGTGTAAGTGTATAGTAGGCTACACCATTGAGGTTTGTGAGTACATTCTATGATGTTTGCACAATGACAAAATCATCAGACACACTTCTCAGAATGTATCCCCATTACTAAGAGATAAATGATTGTGTATATATATATATTAAACTATTTTATTATTTATGTAGTAATTTATTACTTGTCAATAAGAAGATATTTTATTTTAAAATGATAAAAATAGTAGTATATACATTTGTGAATATACAGATACATACAAATACATATCACACACATATACATAGCTCAATTTCTAAATTACTTCTTTGTTGCTGCATAACTTTTTTAAGGGTAGAAAAAAATCTCTTTCACTCTCTAACAACAAGAAGAGTCCATGGCAAATTTGGTATACCTGTCTTCACTCAGAAATTTCTTGACCTTCATTCTAAACTAGAGTCAAAAATCACTCTTCCAGGAAGCATTTTCAGAGTCATCAGACTTGGTCAGGTTCCCTTCTGACAGGCTTGCATTTGACTTTGCACTTACAGCACCCCATTATAATTTTAATTAAATGATAAATTATGTCATTATTATCAAGAAGTCCCAAAACAATAGATGCTGGCATGGATATGGAGAGTAGGAACACATACTGCTGGTGAGACTGAAAACTAGTGCAACCTCTATGAAAAATAGTATGGAGACACCTCAAAGAACTAAAAGTAGACCAACCATTTGATCCAGCAATCCCACTACTGGGTATTTACCCAAAGGGAAAAAAAAAAGGTCATTTTATCAAAAAGACACCTTCACTAGAATGTTTATTGCAGCACGACTCAGAGTCAGTCACAAAGGTACGGAATCAACCCAAGTACCCATCAATTCATGAGTAGATTAATAAAATGTGATATATGTATACCATGGAGTACTACTCAGCCATAAAAATGAATTAATACCTTTTGCAACAATACGAATGGAACTGTAGACCATTCTCTTAAGTTAAACATCTGAAGAATGAAAAACTAACAACACATGTATTCACTGCTAAATTGGAACTAACTGATCAGCACTCATGTATAGATGGAGGTAAAACTCAATGGAAATTGTGCAGGTAGGAGCAGGGAGATGGGATGAGTGAAATCATACAATGTACACCATCTGGGTGATGGGCACACTTGTAACTTTGACTAAAGCAGTACAAAAGTAATCCATGTAACCAAAACATTTGTACCCCCTTAATATTCTGAAATATGAAAAAAAAGATATCCACAAGGGAATGCAGTCTACAAATAGTTAACTCAAAACTTCTAAAAAATAAACAAAACAATTATGTCATTATTAACATCATGTTCTCTACAGAATGGAAAGAAGTATGAATTCTGATTTGATAATTGTATCCACAGCACCTAGCACAGTTCACAAGATTTGGCAGATTCTCAACAAGAAATGGTTATTGATTGAATGAAGATGTTGAAGCTCAGAGAAGTGATGTGATTGTCTTTAATAGAATTATTGAATGAGTGGCAAGGTTAAACAAGAGTCCAGATCCAATACACAGCCTGGGACTCTTTTCTCTATATTTACATTTTCAAATATGGTACCTAATAGCCATATGTGGCTATTTAAATTTGAATTTATATTAATCAAATTAAATATAGTTGAAATTTTATGTACTAACTTACACTATCTACATTTCACATGATCAATAGAATTAGGTGTCCAATGGCTATTGTGATGGACAGTGCTGAAGAATTTTTCCATCTATCCAGAAAGTTTAATTGGACAGTGCTGCTTATGTTTTAACTCTATGAACACAATGTGATATAAAAATAAGTTATTCCTCTTTTAAAATTTAAATATTAATTATATTTATTATAGTAATTAGTTTTTTTATTTTTTATTTTATTTTATTTTATTTTTTTATTTCAGGGTATTATGAAGGTACAAACATTATGGTTGCACTTTATGTCTTTGCCTCACCCAAGCGAGGATTAGAGGTATGCCCTTCTCCCCTACAATGCTCCCTGTGTCCTTTAGTTGCGGGTTTACCCCCACCCTATCCCCCTAATCCCTGGAGAGTATTACTGCCATGTGAGCGCCCTAGTGTTGATCAGTTTGTACCAATTTGATGGTGAGTACAAGTGGAGCCCATTCTAACCATCTTGTGGTGCCTCACTTTGGATAATGGGCTTAAGTTTAATCCAGGAAAGTGTAAGAGGTTCTAGATCACTGTTGTTTCTTATGATTGAGTAATGTTCCATTGTATACATCTACCAAATTTTAATAATCCACTCATGGATTGACGGGCACTTGGGTTGTTTCCACATCCTTGCAATAGTGAATTGTGCTTCCATAAACATTTGGGTGCAGACATCTTTATCATAAAATGTTTTATGCTCTTTTGGGTAGATACCTAATAGTGCTATTGGTGGATCGAATGGTATTTCTATTTTTAGCTCTTTGAGGTATTTCCAAATTCTTTTCCACAGAGGTTGCACTAATTTGCAGTCCCACCAGCAGTGTAAGAGTGTTCTTGTCTCTCCACATCCTTGCCAGCATTTGTTGTTTTGGGATTTTTAATTATTTTTAAATTTTTTATCCTTAGGATTATTGTTTTTAGAGATCCACAAAACTTCAACAATATCACTTATTATTATAAACTTAAATGTAATAATTTTAATGTATCACTTAAAAATAACATCATGCAGTGATGTGAAAATAACAATGAGCTTCTAATTTACCTATGCTGATGAAAGACACTAAAAAATTAGGTTCATTTTGATAGGAAAGATTTAATTAAGACAAATAATTTGACATTGCTTGTGTCTACAAAGCACAATGTAAATTGAGGATCAGGTTAATTTGATCATCATAGATAAGGCAAATAAAGAGAAAGAATGCATTATGACCTACAATATTAATTTGGGATATGTAAATTGACTCTGTTATCTGATTAATACATATAATTATTAAAATTAGTAGGGTTAAAGACAAGGACATTTGGACAGTAGCAAGTTACATAAAAATAAAAACCTACTCTCCACTTTGGGAAAAATAACAGAAATAATAGGAAAATATTACTTTCTCCACTAAAATTCAATCCTGTTTAAAGAAAATAGTTTTTAAATGCAAAATAAATAAATAATATTTAAAAGTGTTATAGAATGGCAATGGTTTTAATGGGCATAAATAGGCTTAATTTGCTTAGCAAATGATTCAGAGTAAGAAAACAATGAATGATAAATTTCACCAGTTCCTATGCTATGAAATTCAGAAGATTTGCTAGAAATGCAGCTATTTTTAATATTTCAAAACTTAAAACTATTCACTTCAATAAAGGAAATATAGACATTTTGTCTTTCAAAATAGTAAGATGTCATTCCAGAAACAGATCTCAGGAAGACGTAAGTCCCGGTCCTCCTTAATGTGTAGTATTCTCAGAAATTGATGAATCTGTTGGTCTTATTCAAACACTAAGAAAATTTTGGGTCATCACCAATTATGTATATCAATTAAGCATGCATGAAAATGGATGTTCTCCAAATGTTCCAGAAGTGGTGAGCAGGACATAAAACTTCCCTTTTAAAAGTCTAAAATGAGGTTTTCTGAAGAATCTTATCAATTCCTAAACATACCCTGAATTAAGAAGTATCATCTGGGTGTGTTTAGAAGGCTTGAAGCTTCTCTTTATCAATGAATATGTGCTAATGTCCACATCATAGGAAGCTCTTGGAAGACAAATAATTTCTGGCATCCCCTTCCTGTATATGTTTGCACTTACAACTTTCACGATTGAGACATCAACAAAAAAATAATTATTTTTACTATCCTGACATTATAGTGTTAATAAGTGTCAACTGGCTGCTCAGAAGCTAAACCCATATCAGATAGAAGAGGAATTTCAGTCTAATACTTGCCTCTAAGAACACAGATTAGGTTTTAAAAAATAGACTAATACATTGGGAAGTGCTACAGGACGTGCAGAACTGTATGCCATCAAACTATGTGTGGCATGGAAGAGAGAGCCAATATAAAATAGTTTTGTTCTTGGAGATTCTTTCACATGGTACAAATAGTAGAAAAACTCATTAATATAAAGTGGGAACTCACTTGTTCCTTGAAGGATAGTTAATGAAAAACTCAAAGCATGTATTAAAGCGCAAGATGATATATGTTTAATCCAGATTTACTAACCGTTGGTAAATGATGCTGGATCAGATACTATCCACAATTAGTTAAAATAGCCACCGTCCCTCTAAAACTGGAAATTATTTTTCTTTAGAACCTCCTTCATCACCCAAGTCAATTCTAGTCTATAAGGTTGTATTAGTTTCCTACTACTGCTATAACAAATTACCACTACATAGTTCTTAAAACAACACAAATTTATTATCATACCATTCTGGGGAACAGAATTCCAAAATCATTTTCTGTGGCCTAAAATCAAGGTGTCAGCAGAACTATTTCTTTAGGAGGCCCTAGAGGTGAATCCATTTTCTTTCCTTTTACAGCTTCGGGAAAGACTGCCCCATAACTTGGTGCCTGTCCCTACATCACTCCAACATTAGATTAGAGTGGCCATTCTCACATAACCTTCTCTGACTTTCACCCCTCTTCTTCCCTCTTCTTGGGACATTGGTAATTATACTGGGTCAATCTGGCTAAACCAGGATAATTTCCCAATCTCAAGATCTTTAAATTAATCATATATGCAATGTCTCTTTTGCCACATAAGGTAAAATATTCACAGGTTATGGGCATTAGGACATGGACATTTTGAGGAGGTTATTAATCAGGCTTCATAAAAATGCCTTTGAAAAATATGTTTTATTTTGCTGGGTATGACTACAAGCAGGCTAGTGTTGGTAAGCAGAGCACAGGTTAGGTTTTAGCTGGTGCTTCATCCTCTTGCTCATATGTTTCTTTTATGTAGGACAGAAAAATCACAACCTTATATGTATTACAGATTTGATAACATCTGTTGCCCACTCTAAAATGTTCCTATTGTATCTGTAAATATTTGTGAATACCTATATGTATATTTAATATTTTTGCTTTTACATGGTATGTTGGGAGGTAATTGATATCACAGCCTTTACTAGAAGGATAGTTTTAAAGCTAATAAGTTGATACACTTATCTGAAAGTATGTTCCAGAAGGTAAGACACAAAATCTTCCACTGAAAATACTTTTTGTATGCACAAGACAAACAATCAGAGGAGTGTGGCAAAACATTGAATAGCATGTTCTTGAAAATCTAAAAAATTGCTTGTGATATTTTTTATTCTACTCTAAATGATTATTCTCCTTTAAGTGTAAATTTTTATTTCTCTAAGCTAAAATTGGTCAATGGTCTTAATTTGTAAGACATTTCCATTTTTCAAATCATTCCAACTGAACATACATTAATCATCTTTATTTCCTTCATTTATTATAAGCACACACATAAATAAACACACAAATGGGGTCTAGTATTTATGTTTCATTATTATTATTCTGATGTAATCCAGCATGATAAAAAAGGAGAAGAATTTAAAGTAATATAAACAAAAGAATGACCAAATATTAATATAAAACGTGGATGTTTATCACCACTTTCAGCAAAACAAATTGCTTTAAAAGCTTTTTTCTAAAATATTTCAATTTGTTCTTGGATACTTCTAGAATATTACTACAGATTAATTTTTGTGATGATTCCTTGCACTAAAAGTTCTGAGAAGATCAATTTGTCTGCCTTAGTGAATAAAATTACAACTGCTATGATAAAAGGATGATTTATAATACTCGTGATTTCACTCAATAACCCATATTAAAAACAACTCTAAGAGCTCAAGTATTTTCATTCTCAAAAAATTAATTGTGAGTAAAAAAACATTATATAATAATTAGCACTGTGAAAATTGGTCTTTTAAATTTTGAACAATTTGCTTAAATTTAAGACATAATTAATAGGCAGCATTCAAATACATGCTAGTTGAAATAAAAAATTGGCCCATATGTACTTCAAAAACCAGTGACTTACACATTTCCTGGTTCCAAAACGGCAGCACAGAAGGAAACTGGCTTCACTCCACTCCACAGAAAATCAATAACAAATATAGAGTGCTGAGATTATCACCAGCAATATCCATGGACTCAAATATAAAGATGAGACAGTTTGCAGGGCCACAGAAAAGTGAAAAAATTCCAAGTAGATTATAAGATAACTAGATTTCTATATCTATTACAACCCTTTTCCCCAATTTCCCTGGCACCAAGTACTTGGAAAATTTCCCCTCACCTCCTGGTTCCTAAACTGGAAAGTTAGATTGAGGTGGACAACCAGCTTCACCACCATCTTGAATTTCCTGGTATAAAGACCTATCCCTGCCTCAAACCACAAGAAGGTTTGTGAGTGCCTGACAAGAGCAATATTCCTTACAACAGACAGACACAGCCCAAAGAGGAGAGCTGAGACTATCATCTCCAGCCCTGGAAACACTGATCTTTAACTCAGCCAAAGGAAACACCAGATCAGAGTGACTGTTCAGCAGTGCTACATTGTAGGTAGTAAGTTCCATAATTCTCCTGTACACAAACTTCTAGCAAACTTTCCCATACTTCCAGAATATTCCCTTTGGAGGTGCCATCTAGTACTGAAAATGAGGCAGTAACATAGCAGAAAAATAAAGAAATTCAAATGGTAAATTACAAAGAATCTCCAAGCAAACATATCCAATAAAAACCAAAACAAACCAGACAGAGAAACCTGGAATAAATAACTAACCTTTCAATGCAAATACAAAGATGTACATTACAAGAAACAACAGCAAACAGGGAACGATGATCTCTCCAAATGGACAAACCAATGAACCAGTGACTGACGCTAATGAGATGGTGATTTTGTGAACTGACCAAGAATTCAAAATAGCATTTTTAAAGAAACTCAGTGATCTCCAAAATAACACAGAAAATATAAGAAAAAATTAACAAAAAGATTTAAATAAAAAAAAAAAACAGAAATCTTGGAACTGAGAAATACATTTGCTAAACTAAAAAAAAATTCATTAGATCTTCTCACCAGGAGACTGGATCAAGTAAAGGAAAGAATCAGTGAGTTTGAAGACAAGCTATTTGAAATTACACAGTCAGAGGAGAAAAATGGAGAAAGAAGGACACAGAATGAAGATTTCCTACAATATATAAAAAATTACTACAAAAGATGAAATTTAGGAGTTTTTGGAGTGCAAGAGGGAATTGAGCAAAAGCAAGGGGTAGAAAGCTTACTCACAGAAATAATAGACAAATTTCCAAACTTTAGGAAAACATAAGCATTCAAGTACAGGAGAGTCACTGAACAAATTTGACCTAAATAAAACTATTTCAAAACATATAATAGTTGAACTCTTGAAAGTCAAGGACAAAGAAAGAATCCTAAAAGCCGTCAAGAGAAAGATGCAAATAACATATAAAGGAGCTCCAATTCATCTGACAACAGAATCCTCAACAGAAACCATACAAGCAATTAAGAAGTAGAATGACATTTTTAAATATTTGATTTTTTTCCTTTATAAATTATTTCATTTATTTTCAACAGTAAAAATTTCATTAGTGACAAAATGAAGCTCACCAAGGGCCAAATCAGTCCAGGTGTAATTACAGAGGAGGCCCATTAATATATCCCGTTATTTGTTGTAGTAAAATAAAATCAAAACACAAGTAAACCTGACCGAGGCCTAGACAAATTCACCAAGCAAAACCTAATCAGTGTTAGCCAAGATAAATTAGTTCACTTGGTAGTATTTTGTCCTATGTCTTCTTTTTTTTGTTTGTTTGTTTGTTTTGTTTTTTTTGTTTCAGGGTATTATGAGGGTACAAACATTATGGTTACACTTTATGTCTTTGCCTCACCCAAGCAAGGGTTAAAGGAATGCCCTTCCCCCCTACAATGCTCGCTCTGTCCTTTAGTTGCGGGTTTACCCCCCCTCCAAATCCCCCTAATCCAAAACCCCGCCATATAAAAATACTTTATCTAGCAAAGTTATCCTTCAAACATGAGGGAGAGATAAAGTCTATACCAGACAAATGAAAGCTGAGAGAATTCACCACCACCAGACCTATCTTACAAAAAATGCTATGGGGAGTTCTTCAATCTGGAAGAAAAAAATACTAACATGAAAAAAATAATTAAAGTATAAAACTAAGTGGTAAAAGTAAGTATACAGACAACTGCAGAATACACTAATACTGTAATGATAGTGTGCAATCTACTCATAACTCGAGTATGAAATCTAAAAACTACACCCTAGACCAAATAGGACTAACAGATGGTAAGGGAACATTTCACCCACCCAGAATACACATTCCTTTCATCAGCATGTGGAACATTCTTCAGAATAGACCATATCTTAGGCTACAAAAAAAGTCTCAACAAATTCAAAAGTGTAAAGATCATATATCAAGTATCTTTTCTGACCACAACAGAATAAAACTAGATATTAATAAGGAGAAATAGACAAACACATAGAAATTAAACAAATAAATATCCTCCTAAATGACCAACAGGTTAATGAAGAAAATAAAAAAAATTTAAAGGACATGGGGGAGCATTGCAGGGGGGAAGGGCATGCCTTTAACCCTCGCTTGGGTGAGGCAAGGACATAAAGTGTAATCATAATGTTTGTACCCTCACGATACCCTGAAATAAAAAAAAAAAAATTCTTAAATAAAAATGGAAAGACAACACATCAAAATCTATGGGATACAGCAAAAAGCAGTACTAAAATAGAATTTTATAGCAATAAATGCCTACATCAGAAAAGCAGAAAGACTTGAAATAAACAACCTAATGATGTACTTAAGTATCTAGAAAAGCAAGAACAAACTAAACCCACATTTGTAGATGCAAATAAATAATAAAGATCACAGCAGAAATAAGTGAAATTGATATTAAATGAATACAGAAGATCAACAAAATGAAAAGTGTGTTTTTTGAAAAGATTAAAAAATCTTCAAACTTTTAGCTAGGACCAATAAAAATGGAGAGAAAACTCAAATGACATCAGAAACAAAAAAGGAAACAAAGCAACTGAGAATACCAAAAATCAAATAATCATTACAGACTATTATGAGCAACTACCCACCCACTAATTGGAAAACCTAGAATAAATAGATAAATTTCTTGACAGTTACAACCTAACAAGATTGAACCATGAAAAAAGAAAAACTAAACAAATCAATAATGAGTAATAATATCAAAGCCGTAATAAAAAGCCTTTCATCAGATTGGTATTAATTGATCAACGCTTATGTGCACATATAATAGTAACATTCATGGGGAGTCGGGCAGGTGGGAGGGAGGAAGAGGGGATGGGTACATTCACACCTGAGTGAGGTGCACACCGTTTGGGGGATGGACACACTTGTAGCTCTCACTTGGGCAGGGCAAAGGCAACTGTAACCCAAACATTTGTATTCCTGTAACATTCTGAAATAAAAAAAAAGAAAAGCCCAGTACCTGATGGTTTCATTGCTGAATTCCACCAAACGTTTAAAGAACAACTAATCCCAATTCCAGTCATACTCTTAAAAAAAAAAAAAAAAAAATTGAAAAGGAGATAATACTTCCAAATTTGTTATATGAGGCCAGCATTACACTGATACCAAAACCAGACAAGGACATAACAAAAAAACTAAGAAAACTATACAGACCAATATTACTGATGAACATAGGTGCAAAAATTCTCAACAAAATATCAGGAAACAGAATTTAACACATTGAAAAAAATCATTCACATGATCAAGTGGGATTCATCCCAGGAATGCAAGGGTAGTTCAACATGTGCAAATCAATAAACATAACATGTCATATTAACAGAACCAAGACCAAAGGCCATATGATCATTTCAATAATGCTGAAAAAGTATTTGATAAAATTCAACATTGCTTTATGATAAAATCCTCAATAAATGGGGTATAGGAGGAACATAACTCAAAATAATAAAGACTATATATAACAAACCCACAGTCAACATCATACTGAATGGGGAAAAGTTGATAATCTTTCCTCTAACATCTGGAACAAGACAAGGACGCCCAATTTCACCACTTTTATTCAACCTAATACCAGAAGTCCTGAGAAGAACAACCAGACAAGTAAAAGAAATAAAGTACATCCAATTGAAAAAGAATTAGTCAAATTACCCTTATTCACAGACAACATGATCTTATATTTAGAAAACTCTAAAGACTCCACCAAAAACTTTTTAGAACTGATAAATGAATTTAGTAAAGCTACAAAATACAAAATTCACATACAAAAATCAGCAGCATTTACATATGCCAACAGTGAACAATCTGAAAAAAAGAAACAAGAAAGCAATCCCATCTACAATAGCTAAAAACAATACATAATACCTAGGAATTAATTTAACCAAGAAGTGAAAGGTCTATATAAGGAAACCTACAAAACACTGATGAAAGAAATTGACGAGGACAAAAAAAAAAAAAAAAAGGAAAAATATCCCCTGCTAATAGATTGGAAGAGTGAATATTGTTAAAATGTCAATACTACCCAAAACTAGTTATAGATTCAATGCAATCCCTATCAAAATACCAATGATGTTCTTTGAAGAAATAAAAAAAATACTAAAATTTGTATGGGGTTATAGAAGACCCTGAATAGCCAAAGCAATCCTGAGGGAAAAAATAAAGCTGGATGCATCACATTACCTGGTTCAAAATATAAATGTGCTAACCAAATCAGCATGTACTGTCACAACAACAGTCAGACCAATGGAACAGAAAATAGAACGCAGATATATTAATAATCCACATATTTACAGCCAACTCTTTTTCAATGAAGTGTCAAGGACATCCAACAGGGAATGGACAGACTTCAATAAATGGTGCTAGGAAAACCTGATAAGCATATTCAGAAAAATGACACTAAACTTCTATATCTCACCATATTCAAAAATCAATTCAAAATGGATTACAGACTTAAATCTCAGTTCTGAAAGTATGAAACTGCTGGAAGAAAACATTGGGGAAATGCTCCAGGACACTGATCTAGGCAAATTGTTGTGTGTGTGTGTGTGTGTGTGTGTGTGTGTGTGTGTGTGTAAGACCTCAAAAGCACAGTTAACAAAAGCAAAAATATACAAATGAGGTTGAATTGTGATAAAAAGCTTCTGCACAACAAAGCAAACAACCAACAAAGTGAAGAAACTACCCACAGAATGGGAGAATATTTTGCAAACTATCCTTCTGACAATGAATTAATAACCAGAATATATAAGGAGCTCAAACAACTCAATAGCAAAACATAATAATGTGATTAAAAACTGGGCAAACAATCTAAATAGACATTTCTCAAAATAAGACACACAAATGGCCAACAGATATATGAAAAAATGCTAAATATCAATAATCGACAGAGAAATGCAAATCAAAACCACAATGAGATATCATCTTCCCTCAGTTAAAAAGGCTTTTATCAAAAAGACAGGGAATAACAGATGCTGGTTAGGATGTGGAGAAAGTGGAACCCTCGTACATTGCAGTTACGTAAATTAGAACAGCTACTATGGAGAACTTCATGGAAGTGCCTCAAAAAACTGAAAATAGAAATACCGTATGATCCAGCAATTCCACTATTGGGTATATATCCCACCAAAATGAAGTATGTGTATCAAGCAGATACCTGCACTCTCATGTTTATTCAGAATAGCCAAAATATGGAATCAATTTAAAGGCCTATCAATGGATGAATGGATAACTAAAATATGGCACGTATACACAATGGAATATTATTCAGCCATAAAAATAAAATCTTATCATTGCAACAACACGAATAAAAATGGAGGATTTTATGTTAAGTGAAATGAGTCAAGCACAGAAAGACAAATATCACATGTCCTTACTCGTATGTGGGAGCTAGAAATTGGATCTCACATAGATAGAGAGTAGATTGGTGTTTACGAGGGGCTGGGAAGGGTCAGAGGGAGGGGGATGAAGAGAGGTTGATGGATGGGTACAAACATATAGTTACATAAAAGAAATTAGATCTAGTGTTCCATACATCAGTAGTGACTGTAGTTAATTTACTGTACATTTCAAAATAGCCAGAAGAGAATAATTTGAATGTTCCCAGCATAAAGAAAAGATATACATCTTTTGGACATCCTTATTGCTCTGATTTGATCTTTACACATTATATGAGTTTGTGAAATATCATATGTACCCTGAAATTATGTAATATATTATGTATCAATAAAAATAAATGAAATAGGAAAAAAGGTCAGTGACTTCACTGTCACTTTTGATTTTTTTTCCTGTAGAGTCCTTTTAGAATACCAGAACAATTTTCTTCTGGCTTTCTAACTATGATTTCAAACTCAAGTAATTATGTTGGGGTTTACATGTTGTCAAGTACAATTTTGGTTATAAATTGTCTCCTTATCAAATATTCTTGTAGTGAAATATTTTCACAGTGAGGAAAAGCAACTCGATCACCAGAAAAGGAATGATGAATTATTGCTTTCAATAATTAAGTAGTACAAATATTTCATTGCATATATTCTTTTTGAGAATGGAACTACTAGAAAAAGTCTGGTTTGAATTATCCATAGGCTTATAAGTCTGAAAATGACTGTGATATTAGACATAGAAATATTTTCATTTATAACTGTTGGTTAGTGTTAAAAACGTTAAATGCTTAGTTTATGACAGTATAAAGAAAAAATGTAAGAGATCTTTTCTCCTAGGAATCTAAAAATAACAAGAGTAGCTATTTTTTAATACGCTAAGTGACAGACTCAATGGCTATTTTTAAAATGTCATTTAATTCTTCTCATAGTATGTTAGTCACAATTATTATCTTCATTCATTAATTCATAAAAGGCTGCTTCAATGGAGAAAATAGTTTTGGTATATGAAAGAAAGAGACAGAAATAAATCTGATATTCAGCACTCACCTTGCTAACTCTTCATTCCTCTTATAAATCTTTCCACTTTGGCTCCCATCACTTCCTTGCTATCTTTTCCTCTTGTGTTTTTACCATTTAAATAGGTAATTTTAATACTATACGGCAATTCATGAGTGGATTAACAAAATGTGGTAAATGTATACCACGAACTACTACTCAGCTATGAAGCAAGATGACTTAATGCCTTTTGCAGCAATTTGGATGGAACTGGAGACCATTACCCTAAGTGAAGTACCTAAAGAATGGAAAAACAAACACCACATGTACTCAATATTAAATTGGAACTAACTGGTGAACACACATGTGCATAGAAGGAAGTAAAACTTAATAGAAATCAAGCAGAGGGCAGGGAAAAGAAGGGGATGGATGAAAACCTACCTAATGGGTATAATGAACACTGTTTGGGTGACAGGCACATTTATAACCATGACTCAAGCATTATAAAAGTGATCCATGTAACCAAGAATGTGTGTACCCCTGTAATATTAATACTTTGAAATAAAAATAATAAAAGCTAAAAAGAGATACTGTAAGTCATAGAGCTGTCTGAGGCCTCAGTGACCACTATGTCACATTGTGACACTAGTTACTTTTTGTGATCTTCCTGCTTTTTATTCTGTTACTATTGCTGTGCTAATGCTTATCAATAATCAGGTGATTATCTACTGGGAAAGGTCGTTCCGAGGAAGATCTATGGTAGACAGTAAATCAGAGGTCTTGAGAATGGACAAGGGGCCTGGAGTCTTACCACAGATTATCGTGTGACTGACTGAACATGGTTGAGAGGAGTTGGAGGGGATTCAATGTTCCATCCACGGTTTAAAGATCACTCCTGGTTCCAAACTGTGGTACATATAACAATCACTGAATAATCGGTTTAATCCCTTTGAGTTACTTGTGATGTAAAAATCCCAAACACAATTTGTGTATCAAGATTGTGTAGATGAGACAACATCTTAAATACTTTTTCCACTATGTCCAGTAATAACAGCTCTGTCCTTGCTTAGGACAACTTTCTCTCTTATTCATTCAAGGAGAACATTATTCATTTGGATTCCTTTGCTCTGTTGAAACAATGTTCCTGCTCTCAAAAACAGACTTAGTGAAAAAGTTCTATGTTAGATAATACATATCTGCAAGAGCAAGCTTTTCATTTGAAATGGAAGTCTAGTTAAAGATCATCACTCCAGCACTAAAGATTTTCTTGTGAGTTATTTCCTCCACCCAGACTTTCTACTCAGGCTAACAGCAGAAACACTAAAATATCACTAGGCTATACATTTAGGAATCATCTTGTGAAGGTTCAAGATAGCCTTTGCAATCCATAACCAACTGTTTAAGTCTGAGGCCCAGAATGTCATACGTAAGATAAGCCCAGAGTGACTTGTTAAATCGTAAAGCTATCATGAAATTAAAAATTAGTATACCAGTTAGGTAAGAGTTGATACTTAAGAAGACTCAGGTCAATTAGGTGAGATACTGTCAATGTAAAACTTTTAAAGCACCCATGGAGCTTTATAAATCCATTCGATTTTCATAACATGGATCAGAAAATATAGATTTTAAGTCCACGGCTGTATTTCATTTAAAATATGTCCTCAAATTATCAAAATCTAAGATAAAATGCATTGAAATAAAGAAAAATTATATTTATTTCACTTTGGTTATGTGTATCAATCACTGGTTATTAGAAAATATTGCCACATGACTAAAACAAATTAAGTAGATATTAATTATAAACTGAGGGGTGTTAAATACTATATTCCAAGTCCTCTTTTTGTTTTAAACTCTTTTTGTTTTTTTGAAATAGAAAACTACCTTTTTCTTATAGCATATATTGTATACACACACGCATATGGATTTCTATATGTATATTTACACATATATGTGTGTGTATGTGTGTATAATTTTTAAATTCAAACCAGAACTTTGACATATATGGAAGGAACAAGAAAAGTGTGAATGATTTTAAGAACACGTAGAAGAACAATAATGGAATTGAATTACCAGTTTTCAAAGAAAATTAAGAGCCACAAGAGACCAAAATAATGAATGTTAATAGTGATGTTTTAAAATAAAATATTGAATTAAAAACATACCACTAGAAAGAAAAAATATACAATACAAATAACATGAATCTGTAACTTCCTTATAAAGTTTAGTTTACTTTGGAATGTCACTGAAACACAAACATTACATGATTTTCTAGGTAGTTTTTTGCTATGATATACACGCACACACAAGCATACATGCCCACACACTCTTAGATATGTTATTGCTACATATTTTACATCTCCTTTTCTACTTACATGGAGTGAAAAACATTAATTCTCAGAGGAAAAGAGTATTTCAGGTACAATTTTCCCTCTGGTTTGTGGTTGTACAATTAAGCTAGTATCATTCAGGTAAATATTTATCACCTCCATCAAAATTTTATCCTCCTCAAAGGGACAGAATGATATGAAAAAAGGCAACCTGCCACTGCTTTGTTCCCTAAGATGCTAAGATCAAAGTTGCTGATGCTGTCATACAATTTTTAACAGTTTTTTTTTTCCCAAGTAAAACTTCAGAAAAGATGTTTACCTGGTTTGAGGGCAGCTTTTAATCTTCCAGTTGAGAAACATGACTTGGGTAAAATGTGAATAACCTATAATTTTCCAAAGCTCCATTTACTTGAGTTGCTAAAATCAGCACTATATACTGAGACTTTCAAACAGAAATGCATTACTGAAAACAAATTCCATTTGAGGAATATTTCAGATAATGATTAAAATAACTATACATTAAATAAACTTTTCTGAATATTATCAACTATTTTTTTTTAATATGGGAAGAATTTTAAGAGAAGAGAAGGACAATTTTGAAATATGTCCTGGACTATCAGGGCATCATCTGCTATAAGCAGAAGTAAAATATATTATCGGAAGCAAGGAGAGTATAAGGATGTTTCTGTGAGAAAATAAGAAATAACAATCTTATTCCTTTTTTTTTTTTTTTAGGTAACCCATGTTTTTAATGTTTATTTAGTTTTCAATATATCAGACAAGCTTATTTTTTTGCATTTATACATTAGTAAATACAAATAATTTTTTAAAGAAAAACTATGTTACATACCTTAAGTGTTTAAGTGCTTATATAATATATAATGTTGAGAAGACTTTTTCTTTCAAAATTAATATTTAGAATTTATACTTCCTAAAATAATGAAATACCATTTTTATGGCAATTGTGTTTTGATCAGGGACCCTATAATCTCTCTAAAAAAATGGATTAGCAAAATATTTTTTTAAATGTAGAAAATGTAAGTTAGCTTTAGAAACAAAAACGTATTTCACACACTTGCCATAAATACACTATGTGAAATTTCTCTTAGATATAGCACAGAATGAAACTAATTGATGAGAAACATGCACACAATGAACTGTCTCAAAATTCTCTTTGTTTAGGACACCGGGCTTTATGGGGGAAATGAATAAACATATACCCTCCCAACCCTAAGATTCCTTAAATTAATGAATGAGGGCTAAAAGTGCGGTTCAATCTCGGGGATTAAGAAACGTGATGAACAAGCAAGACACAAAGGGTATAGTCACATCTTCAGAGCTCCCTCCTCTTCTGTATCACCTGGATATCTTACCTGCAGTTCCCTCTATATAGGCAAAGGTGTCCCTCCAAAGACAAATAATTAATTTTTAAGCCTCTTGGCATAGCATGGTACACTTCTAGCTTTATTTCCTCAGATGTCTTCTAGCCTCCCTCAAATGATGCAGGCTATCTCTTTCTCATAGTTCCTTGGAAAACACTCACTCATCCTTTGTTTTGCAAAACGCTAGGCAAAGAGGCAAACCCCACTCAAGCAACCTCTATTTCCTCTCTCCATAGAACAACTACCAGCCCTAATCTTTCAGCCTTTGGATTAGTTAAATTTAAGTACAACACCTTTGCTGTACTCTTGAAGTCAGGAGACATGTGTCACTTCTCCAAGCAGTCATACCAAAGATGCCTTTCCTAGGCATGAGGGACCACAAGGCACTGAAGCACTTTCAGAAAAGTTCTTCCTCAGTCCCCAAATCCCTAAGTACTCTACTTTGAAACTTTTATAACTTCCAGTAGATGTAGTGCCAAGTTTCAAAACCCATATTTAACCAACACGTTTGCTAATCTTGTTTGTGTGGTCTCATTTAAGGATAAATGTTTTATGTCATCTTCAATAAAAAAGTGAGACTAAAAAGCTGCCGCCAGCTCAACTCTTTTGTATTAGGTTATCTGCACATAGCTCCAATGGAAGATTTATAAGCAAACAGATAAAGGAAGAGATAGAAAAGTTTCTTTCTGATATAGTTAAGCCCTTCCTTGATACATCAGATGGTAGAATCTAGAAGGAACCTAGAAAGAACCAAACAATGCACCTAGAATGTAGAAAAACAAAAACAGAAACAAACTTTTGGGACTACTGAATATAGCTATAATCATCCAATGAATTGATTTATTTCTTCGAATTATATATTTTTCAAAATTCTTTGTACTCAAACCATGACCATCTATAACACATCCATAATATACAAATATTTCACATCTGAACATATTTTTCAAATTTTGATTATGGAATATGAGAATTTGATAATATAACTATTTAGGTCAAACCAGAATGAGATATAAATGATCAATTAGTTGAAATAGCCAATGTCTATTTTTCACAGCTACTCCTGAGATGAGATTCATATTCTGTTCTTCCCAACAGTGAGTGTTCCCTGTGTATGATGTTAATAGCAAACATAAATATAAGATATTCCTTTCTTGCGTTAGCATCCTGAATATACTTGCCATCGTGTACCATTCTACTATGTATAGGTATGCTTATTTCCTTACATTGCTGAACACCGTAACTATGAGAAAGGATGACACATTCTTCTTGTATAAGGGCCCTATTTCCAATAGATTAGCCTACTAAGTCTTTTATGTGTTAGCATTTGTTTTTCTTTCTATAGATTACATTGTTGTTTTCAGTTTGCACCAAATATATTTTATTACATTATTCTCTGTAATTATTTTGGATAGGTTATTATAACAAAATTAAATTACTTTTATCAATAGGAACACAGTGACAGGGAGATCTAAACAATAATCATAAACAGTAAGTTTTTCTCTCATTCAGTAACATCGTCAAAGCTTATTAATTACAAAAGAACAAGCCTCATACATTGCTAATGTCGTCTCATTTTAAAACTTTTGAATTAATATTAAAAATCTGATCTATTTAGTCAGTGGAGACAGTGACACAGGAAGGAAACTGTTTCTGTATTAAAAAATAAATTCTTGAATGAAACCACAAGCAGATGGATCAAGTATAAGTTTATGAACTAGTAACTAAATATGTGATTGATCTCCTATTAAATTATTTTTCTGATTTGGCCTCACTAACCATTACACAGGTCTTTCACGATAACTGTTTATGATTGGCTAGCAAATGAAAACTATTGTCAGATACTCAATTTCTCTTGTGTTTTTCAACATTTGAAGACAAAATGAAACAACAAAATAAAACAAAACGACGACAACATATCTGAAGAACAAGTTAATATATAAAATAAATCCATTTTATTTAAAATAACATTAAAGGATAAAGGACATTAAAAATTTTTAAAAAGCTTTAGAAAGTAATAAAATTAAATTAAAAGGTAAAAATTAAATCCCATTAATCCTGTGAGCTTTCTTAATATATCTTCAAGTTTTAACATCACTCAATACATAAAAATTATGTCAATGAGTAAGTTCAGTTTTTTCCATTCCTTTGTCTCCCCCAAAATCTCCCCACCAAAAAAAAAAGGCACATTCTAAGCCATAATAAGACAGTAAGAGTCAACATTTCCTAAAAGAACAGTCAACAGACATAAAGTTAAGGACAGATCAAAATTTTAAAAGAACAAAAAAGAGGGAAGAGAACAAGATCTCCATTTGATCATATATATATAATGCCATGAATATGTTGTTTTACTAATTTTTTTTGGTTCAGACAAATCTTTTATTATTATTGTCTATTTTGTACTAAAATCTAACATAAGGCTTGATAAGAAATAAGTAGTATTGACAAAATGAATGATAGTTTCCAATAACTCTTGAGCACAATTATGCACCACTTTCATATACAAGTTAAGAGAATCTGTAGCTCCTTGTTTTGAATGCAATGTGAGTATGCCTCTTTACAGAAAGCACACCATGCCATTTCTCCTTTCATTTCTCACCCCATTAACTCCCTTGACAAAAGATGCATGTAGATCTTGGGAGGATTCGGTCTTTCCTTTGAAGGTTTCAGATATGCTAAGCTGAAAGAGCGGGAGTGTCATATCAATTTTACTTGGAAAACAAGTATTTTTCAAAAATAATATTTTCTTAGGTGCCTACAGACTCCTAGCCAAAAATTTTACAGTGTGTCTGCCCAACTCTACTTTCAACTTTGAAAAAACAGATGCACAGTCAGAAGATAACTTTGCAAATGAAGTGATTTGTTATATTCAATTGAGACAATTTGAATACTGATTATAATTAACTTTGTACTCAATACTATGTTATCAACATTAATAAAGAAAAATATTAGACTAGTCAAATACAAAGAGTACTCGTATCAGTTATATGAATTTGCTTCTTTTACAATATGGAATATAAATTACTTCTGAAAAATGCAAAATTTTGGCAGTGTTATATTGGAAAGGAGGCAATATAATGTGAAGACCCCAAAATATTCCTTTCAGTTCATTGATATGGACAGTGTAGCATTTTTATTTTATTGCCAACTCCTCTTTTTTCTTTAGTGATTTCATCTATGTAATTTTAAATGTTGATAAAATTGCCAGATTATAAAATAATAAAATAATACTTATTCTCTTAAAAATAGAATAGCCCAAACATCCTTATAAACTCTCTCTTTAATTACAGAAGATGTTTGGTGGTATTTCACAATTATCATTTCTATGACATCTAACACTGCTTCTCTCAAAAATTGTGATAACCTATTTTATAGCTCATTGAAATCAGTGAATAATAACTTTACACGCATACTCTGCATTATTTTTTAGCTCTTGCAAGCCAAGTGACCTTTAAAGTTAGCAGCCACATAACATGTAGCATATTATTGCCATACATCAAATATAATATTTTATTTACATTTAATATCTGCACATCAATAACCATCTAAAAGCTAAAGAATTACCATGGCCAAAAGAGAAATATGAATTTAACTTTCCTCTAAAGTCCACTCATTCAACATCTTCTCTGTCTTGAAAATGGACAACCCCCTCTATTCAGTTGCTCAGGCCAAAAATGTGAGGTTTGTTTTTATTCATCTCCTCCTATCTTTTGTATTAGCTTATTTTAGCATATTTTTTCAACTCCAATTTAATATAGTCTCACTCTGCCCATTTTCTTCTCTTTCTTACTACCAGTATAATCTTTCACTTGGACTATTACAATAATTTCTTAATTTGTCATCTTGTCTAAATTCATTACCAATATTACACAGCATTCAAAATTATTCTTTAAACTTTTAAAACATAAATTACGTGATTTTTTTTTTTTCCTGATTCGGCTCTAACAATGGCTTTCATTCTATTCAAATAAAGTTCAATCCTGCCTTGACAGAGACCGCCTTGGAATCTCAGAATCTGAAGACCTACTTAGCACCCATGGACCATTTGTCCTGCCAAAATTCTCCCTTATTCAGTTTACTAGAAACACATGACAAGGTACTTTCTCCCTTAAAGCCTATAAACTAGACTTTTTTTTTTTTTTTCAGATTGGAATGCTCCTTGTCTAAACTTTTACGCCTATTTTCTCACAGTCTTTTAGATCTCAGATCCAAATTATATTGTCAAAGAGTTCATTGCTCATTCTCCATTTAAGTTACTACCTAGTAATTTTCTGATACTTTGCTCTATTCACATCTATACATCATACTTATCACTCTATTATGTTTCATGCAAAATATTCACTTGCACTTCATGAGAAGAAGACCATTAATTAGCATGTTTGCTCCTTCATCACCAGAATTTTGAACAACAATTGGTATATGGCAGATATCCAATACATACTAGGTAAGTGATTAAGTGAATGAATAAGAAATAATTTAATATTTTTTAAAATTTTATCAATTTAAAATAATCACATTAAATTTAGTTTGATTCAATGAATGTCTGCCTATTTATTGAAAACAAATCTATTACCATGACCAAGTGGGGTTCATCCCAAGACTGTAAGTATGGTTTGACATGTGCAAATCAATAAACATGATATATCGCATTAATAAATCAGGACAAAAATCATATAATCATTTTAATAGGCACAAAAAATCATTTAAAAATTCAACACTCCTTGTGACAAAAACTATCAGCAAATTAGGTATAGAAGGAATATATCTCAACACAATAAAGGCCAAATATGTCAAACCATAGCTACCATCATACTGGAGCCAGAGCAATTAGGCAAGAGAAAAAAAGGACATCCAAATTGGAAAGGAGAAAGTCAAATTTTCCTTGTTGACAAATGAAATGATCTTATAAATAGGAAATCTTAAATGGTCCACCAATAGAGAAGATTAGATTCTATTAATAGAATTACTAAATGATTTCGTTAAAGTTGCAGATACAGAATCAACATACAAAAATCAGTAGCATTTCTACATACCAACAATTAACTATATGAAAAAAATAAAAAAAACAATTCCACCTACAACAGCTACAAATGATATAAAATACATAAGAATACATTTAATGAAGAAGGTGAAAGATTTCTAAAATGAAAACTATAAAACATTTATGAGAGAAATTGAAGAGGACACAAATACAACAGTCCTCCGGGTTCATAAACTGGAAGAATTAATATTGTTAAAATAGCCATAGGATCTAAAGTGATCTACAGATTTAATGCAGTACCTCTTAAAATACTAATGACATCCTTCAAAAAATAGAAAAAAAACAATCTTAAAATTTGTATGGAACCACAATAGACCTTGAATAGCCAAAGCAATCTTGAGCACAAAGAATAAACCTAGAGGCATTATCACACTGTCTACCTTCAAAATATGCTACAAAACTATAGTAACCAGAACAGCATGATACTGCCACAAAAACAGACACATAGAATAATGAATCAGAGTATAGAACCCCGATATAAATCTAAACATTTACAGCAAACTGATTTTTTAAAAAGGCACCAAAAACACACAATGAGAAAAGGACAGCCTCTTCAGTAAACAGTGTTGGGAAAATTTGATATCCTCACGCAGAAGAATTACAGTAGACCCTTATCTCCTATATGCATACACTAGGGAAAAGAATCCTTATTCAATAAATGGTGCTGGGAAAACTGGATAGACACATGTAGAAGATTGAACCAGGATCCACACCTTTCACCTCTCACAAAAATCAACTCACGGTGGATAACAGACTTAAACCTAAGGCATGAAACTATAAGAATTCTAGAAGAAAATGTTGGAAAAACTCTACAGACATTGGCCTAGGCAAAGAATTTATGAAGAAGACCCCAAAGGCAATCACAGCAACAACAAAAATAAATAAATGGAACCTGATCAAATTAAAATGCTTCTGCACAGGAAAGGAAACTATCAAGAGAGCAAACAGACAACCTACAGAATGGCAGAAAATATTTGCATTTTACACATATGATAAAGGACTGATAACTAGAATCTATATAGAACTCAGGAAAATCAGCAGGAAAAAAATCAAACAACCCTGTCAAAAAGTGGGCAAAACTGAACAGAAACTTTTTAGACTAATGACTAACAAACATATGAAAAAATGCTCAACATCTCTAATCATCAGGGAAATGCAAATCAAAACCACAATGAGATATCATTTATCTCCAGTGAGAATGGCCCTTATCAAAAAGTCCCAAAACAATAAATGTTGGTGTGGTTGCAGAGAGATAGGAACACTCATACATTGCTGGTGGGACTGCAACTAGTACAACCTCTGTGTAAAGTAATACGGAGATACCTTAAAGAGATACAAGTAGAACTACCATTTGATCCTGCAATCTCATTACTGGGCATCTACCCAAAAGAACAAAAGACATTTTATAAAAAAGACATCTGCACTAGAATGTTTATAGCAGCACAATTCACAATTGCAAAGATGTGGAAACAACCCAAGTCCCCATCAATATGTGAGCAGATTAATAAAATATGGTATATGTATACCATGGAGTTCTACTCAGCCACAAAAAACAATGGTGATCTAGCACCTCTTGTATTGTCCTGGATAGAGCTGGAGCCCATCTTAAGTGAAGTATCCCAAGAATTGAAAAACAAGCACCACATGTACTCACCATCGAATTGGTTTTAACTGATGAACACTTAAGTGCACATATAGTAATAACATTCACGGGGTGTCAGGCAGATGGGGGGGATGGGTATATACACACCTAATGCATGTGGTGTGCACCGTGTGGGAGATGGACATGCTTGAAGTTCTGACTAGGGTGGGGTAAGGGCAATATACATAACCTGAACATTTGTACCCCCATAATACACTGAAATAAAAAATTAAAAAATAAAATGAAATCTGTCAAGAACAGCAAAAAAAAGAAAAAAGAAAAAAAAAACATTTACTGAGATAGAGAATACCCGTTTAACTAAAGTAATTAACAGATAAATTTCAAATGATAGGCTTTAGATACCTGTAAACAAGTGGTGTTCAAAATATAGTTCTTGGATCATCAGAATTTCCTGAGAAGTTGTTAGAAACGAATATACTCAAACTCAACCCCAGAACTACTGAATCAGATGTTCTGAGGGCTGAGGTCAAGTAATTTGATTTTTAACAAACACCCTAGGCAATTTGGACAAAAACTAAGTTTGAGAAACATGCTGTAAGCCATATGCATGAAAATGTCAATTACAGAAAGTAATTATATATGGCTTTAGGAATTGCAGGCAGAAGTTTGAGACAGAAAGAAAAATATGGATGCGATCAGCATATAGATAACACTTAAAACCATGGGAATGGTTGAAATTACGTATACGCAAAGGGACTAGAGAGAAGTGTGAGGACTGAAGCCAACATTTCAAATTTTTGGTAGTCTGTAAATGAGATTAAAAAAGGAACAGCCAGAGAGACAGGACAAAAGGTAGGTATTAATATATGAGAAACCATGGAAGCCAAGTGAAGAAACATTTTAAAAGGCACAAGTGATAAACAATGAAACTAAGCAATTCAGCACACCTTAAACAGTGCTGTGTTGGTTAATGTTCAGCAATTAGCTCTCTGGGGAAAAAAATCTTAATAATCTTAATAAATTTTGTCAATTTTTGTTCTGTAAATATGCTCTTCATATTTGATTTCAAACTACCAACCTGACATCATCAAATAGTGTGCAGATTTGGCAAGAGATGGGTGATAGCATTCCATTAAGTAGTATTTCTTTCACATAGATGCAATAAATATGAAACAACCTCAAAAGATATATAATAACAAAATATAATAACTAGGAACAAATGAGTCTTTAGTATTCATTAATAATGTTTATATATAAATATATGCAATAAAATTTTAGTAATTGCTGTGTTTAACAACAGCCTTTCAGAATTCCTAACAATTAGCTCTCATGAGTTAGTATGGACTGATTTCTGTACATTATTGCTTACAGATCTATGATTTGAAATGAGAATTTTCATGTCCAATGAACTTCATATATTGATAACTCTTAGAATATTGAACACATATGTATTAGCTTTATATCTTCTACTAAATTTAAACTGTCCAAGAAAGGGAATTATGATATATTATGTGATATAGAACTTAAATAGCACAAAGCTACGGATATAGCAGGTATCCAATAACACTATCGACTGGTTAGAAAATCCATCACCTGCCCTTAAAACTCTAAAAGTCTTTGAATGGAAAGCAAATTTCTGTGAAAGACTTTGAAACTTTTGAAGGATAAATTGCATTGGAATGCTAGTCATAATATAAATAAATTAGCTCATACAACTTTCAATTCTGACATAATTTATGCAAAAGTCTGACATACTTCCTCTAGCTTAAGATATGTGTCACCTAGGAGTACAGTATCTCTGCACGGTTGACCTTTTCTGGACTTTCAGAGTACAAAGATAAGGGTAGCCCTTATAGCAAAATAGATCAAGAGAAAGCACAACAGTTTTGAGTAAGCTTGGGAGTCCAATTCTGGTTGAATCTAAACTGAATAATTCACGGATTTTCTTTAAAGTTCAGTGGAAGTTATTTTTTCCTAAAGAATAGGAAAATCAAGTTTATTTCCAGAAAATATCGAGTTTGTCCCCTGATATGAAAGCAATCAGAGACTCCGACATTGATATTTATTCTTAAACTTTGAGCCTGAGTGGAATTCAGACAAAGCTAAGCTATTTTTCTTTGCCTAACAAGTGTTCCTATAAAATTGACAGGGGAAACATTTCAAATGTCTCATGCTTGTTTCAGATTCTAAGGGTGGCTGTGACAAAATACCACAAACTGTGTGGCTTGAAACAACAGAAATTTATTGTCTCACAGTTCTGGAATTTAGAAGTCTGAAATCAATGTGTCAGTGCCACGTTCCTTCTGAAATCTTTAGGAGAGAATCCTTTCTTGCCTCCTCTTGGCTTCTTGTGGTTTGCTGGCAATTCTTGGTGTTCTTTGGTTTGTAGATGCATTACTCCAATTTCTGCCTCTTTTGGTACATGGCCATCTTCTCCCTGTCTCTTCACCTCTTCTTATAAAGACGTCAGTTATATTGGATTAGAGCCCAGCCTAATGAACTAATCTTAACTTGATGCCATCTGAAAAAAATAACCCCTTTCTAAATAAGGCCACATTCATAGCTACTGGGAGTTAGGACTTCAATATAGCTTTTCTGGTAACATAATTCATCCCATAGTTCATAAACTTAATAAATACTACACATTTTTTCTTTGGAGAAAAATATTAAATACCTTCCTGGATGTATTTTAATTTTAGCTGAAAGGCCAATTATTGGGGATTTAATTATGACACAATTATTGTTACATAATTAATAGGTCTGAGTTTCATATAAAGTAACATTACAAAATGGATATCATGCTTTTCAAATTTAATATTTAATGTATCCTTTTAGATATTTTAGTTTGCATATTAGTTTATAGTTATATTTCAATAACACTCATTTTAAGCACTAAATTAAAATAATTATAAATATATTAAAGGTGAGGCTCAAAAGTGTTTCCATTCAGCTGTTCCTTTTAATCTAATTCCTCACATTTAATCATGCTTCCTGTATATTTCAAATTTAAATTTTCTAAATTATAGAAAACATCACTTTTTTTTAGCCTACTAGAACTCTCTCTTTTATGCACCTTGAATAAGTATATCCATTTAATAGCCCTATAAAAATATTGGTGTGGCTGTGATGAGATCATTAACTTTATTGCTGTAATCATTGCACGAGGTTAAACTGTACCTTCAGCAACAGAATTAGTGTCCAGCTGTTCCAGGTGTCTTTCTAAGAATTTTTTCAGTACAACATGTACTCCTTTGTAATTGAAAAATTAATTATCTACTATTCATGTTTTAGTTTTTCATCTTAAAATGACACTATGATATTAAACATTTTCTTATTTACCCAAACTTTATTTGTTCACTTTGTTGGAATCACATAATAAACTTTACATTGTAAATGTTAAAATAAATATAACTATCACTCATATAATACTTAAGTCTTATTTTAATGCCAAAATTTAGACTGTAGTTATTATGTATCATATATTAATATTTTATATAATCAATATAAAAAGGATTTATTTCAACATTAAAAGTTTTGTCTGGCTATCTTTCTTTAAACAAATAATAAGTGAAAAGCTCAATAATATACATGCCAAATAACTCAATTATTACGTGAGACAAAAGTAGGTTAAAAGACATATAGAGACCAAGGAGCTTTCAATGGAGTTGGTTCATATAATGAGTGAATGAGACCCATTTGACTGTGATGATAACAAGAACATAGGAAATTACTTTGCTGTAAAATAGTAGTATACAGAGGAGAAAATAATATTCCTATACAGCACAATAAAAATAGTGACAATCTAAAATAATAAATTTCAAAAATAAGATAATTTTCTAATATATAAAATAAGCCAAACAACTGTCAATTAGTAAATGGATGACTAACCAAAGAAATAAATGGGAAATCAGTGCAGGTGATATGTGAAAATAGAAACTATGAACAACTGAAAATGTTAAATTTAAAATATCAAAATTTTAGGAAAGACATTGGAAAATGTAAAGATTCTTTCTGGGTGTTTGCTTTGTTTTGTTTTTACTGATAATATAGTTTATTTGCTTCCAAGTAAACATGACAGTTTTATTAACGATAGTCATCATGTTGTACATTAGATTCCCAGACTTACTCGTTTTACAAATGAAAGTTTGTACCCTGATCAACAACTCCCCTTTTCACTCAAACTCCGGGCCCTGTTCTACTCTCTGCTTCTATGAGCAGTTAGGCAAGGGGGGAATTAAAAAAAGTATACTTCTGTTTCTTTGGAAAGGTCAAATATGAATAAAAGCAAAAATTGCAATATAATATTATTTGGGGTCTTATTAATTCAAATTTTAGAAGTGTGGCTCAAAATCACTCATTATTTAATTAATGCAAATCAAAACAAAAATGGAATTTTACTTTTTCACTTATAGGCAAGATATTTAAGAATATTAATATCCAATAATATCAAGGGTATGGGATATGTGAATGCTAATAATAATTTTGGTTATTGTTTAAATCAGTGACACAACTTTTCTAGAGAGCAGTTGGCAATATGTAATAATATTTTAATAGGCTTTGTTTTTTACCTAATGATCATAAAAAGTCAGGATAATCATTTTGCTATTATTAAGAAGAGCAAAAAATGTATACTAGTGTGGTCAACCAGTTAAACACACTGAGTTATACACAGATTTAAAAAAAGGAAAAGAAAAAGAGGCCAGCACAGTAGCTCACATCTATATTCCTAGCACTTTGAGAGGCCAAGGTAGGAGGATTACTTGAGCCCAGGAGTTAGAAACCAGCCTGGGCAATAGACATTCCCTGACTCTACAAAAAATAAAATTAAAAAAAAAAAAATAGCCAGATGTGGTGGCATGCACCAGTAGTCTCAGCTACTTGGGAGGTTGAGGCAGGAGGATCGCTTGAGCCTAGGAGTTTGAGGTTGCAGTGAGCTACAATGATGCCACTTTACTCTAGCATGGGCAAAGGAGTGAGACCTTGTCTAAAAAAAGAAAAAGAAAAAAAGAAAATAAAGAAGATAAAGAAAGGGAAATACCACAAAATATTTTGCATTCATAAAATAGATATCTAAGGGCTAAAAATATATATATTTCTAGACATATTAGAGAACAGTAAGGTACAGATAAAAGTGTGGAATATGATTCTCTCTGTGAAAATAATTTTTTAAATGCAGTATAAATGACGCATATAAATCTTTGGAGCAGAACTGAGTGGAAGGTAATAGGGAGATTTCAAAGCTTCATTTACTTTGCTGCCAGTTATTAATTTACTTGTTTGTTTGCTTATTTATTTATTTGCTTCAATTGTGGTTACCTAAGTGATAATTTTGAGGGTGCTTTTAGTTTTTATCATTGCTCTTCTCTATTTTTGTAGAAATTTATTAAATATTGTATGACCATATGAATAGCATTGAAAAAATCAAGGAAAGGGTACTCAATAAATATTGCTGAAATCTTTTCACGATTGGGAAAAATCAATTTAAAGCCTTACCTCATTGTACAAATTACCTCATACTATGCATTCAATAATTCCAGATGGAGTAAAGTGCCTTTTAAAACAAGCTAATATATATTATAAGGAATATTTTCAAACACTGAAAGAATGATACTTTATGAGTCTTAGAGGTCTTGGAGAAGTAACAACAGCAACAAACTATGCACAATAAAATAAAGAATTTGTTAAGGATATAACAAGGAAATTTGTTATCAGTAAGTCTGATAGACAATATATCCAAAGTTTTAAACATATATAACTGAGTGAAAAGCAAATATCAGAAACCGCTTTCAAGAAACAAAGAGGGAGTCGAAGCCATAGACATGATAGATATGCGATATTTAAGGGAAAGAAGTTAAGACTCAGGACAGCTATACACCATCAGAACCCCTGGAGAGTCTCTGTGAAATCTGGGGATGTAAGGCCGTACCCCACCATTTGGAGGGCAGTTGGAAGTGGTCTTCCTGCACAAAGCCTGGGTTGAGAATGGACTCTCAGCCTTTTAAACAGGAACTAGAAAAATATTGACTGACCCAGGGATATGGCATGGAGATAGGCTGCCTTTGGTCCATGGGTAGAAAAATAGTCACTGAAGATAAATCAGGTACTACCCACACCTACGAAAACCTGAGTCTCTGAAGACAATAACATGAAAATTGAACTTGATCCAATATAATTCATTAAGCCCTGGAAAAATTAAAAACAAAATCTGCCCATAGGAATGTTTATAAACATGAGGCAACTGCACAACTCCTAGAGAAGCCAGAACACACTGAAGATAAATAAACACCCAAAGAGAAAATACTTGAAAAAATGTAACCACAGGAAAATGTCCATTAAAGCAGAAAAGAACTCAATTAATTTTACATAAATACTGTTAATTTAGTTAATTAGGCAATTAGTAGGGAGTTTGGAAAATCATGACAAAAATCCATGATGGAAAATTTGTTTTACTAAAGATGCCAGGAAAACAATATAGTGTTAAATATGAAGAAACAATATTAAGGAGAAAACACCTATGGTTCCAGTAAATGAACAGGCAAAGATCACAAATGTATAATTTACAAAAAGATAAAGGACAATTAGGAATAAATCATCAAGGAAAATGCTCAAACTAAAAGTAATAAAAGCAACTTGAGATAAAATAATAAGTAATATCTTTTCCACAAATTTAATTAGCAAAATATATTAATCAATGCTGACAACAGTGATGCATATTCTCATAGTTGCTTCTGTGTATATATGTGTGTATGTGTGTGTGCATGTATGTGTAAAATGGCACAATGCTTCTGAATAGGATTTTGACAATGTTCATACAAAGCCCAAAATAGTCAATGATTGATTTCTTAATTCCTTGTCTGAAAGCCTACTCAATGAAAATCATGCTAAGTGTAAAATATCCTGTAAATTTAAATGCATTCATAATTTTACTATGTATACAATGTCTTATAACATGGGACCAAGATACATAAACAAAAGTATATACATCTTGTGGATAATTGCCTGGATTTTATACACACACACACACACACACACACACACACACACACACACACACATTTACTTATTCAGAAAAAACATCATAATGTGTAACCCTAGCCAGATGCCTGGTGAGTAATTGCTCCTTTATTGAATATATGAGCAAATAAAAGAGTGGTTAAATCAATCAAAGCAAAGGATATAGTGTTAGGAGGGAAACACAGGAAGACTACAACATCCTTACTCAAATTATAGTAAAGTATTAACAATGCTTAAAGTTCTTAAAATTAAAGCCTTTGTATTATAAATCATTTAACTGAATTATTTATTATTAGTGCATTAATAAATTGAATTAGTAAATACAGGAAATATTATTTATCCTTTTTACTGTTAAATAATTTAAAAGGAGGTATTATTTTTTAATGGTAATAAAAAAACCAGAATTTTTTAAAACCTTGTTCAGAATGCATACCCATTAGAAAAACAATCACGTTTACTAACTGCTTCTAAATATTAGGTTCTTATTTTCATCTATAACTTTCTTCAATGGTTATATAATAAAATTCTATGACATTAAAGTAAAAATATTTTCCTACAATATTTTAATGTCTTTTTTCATGTCCTTTTATTCTTTCATCAGCTCTTACTCTTCCTCACCTGTTTTCCATTACAGTTGCCATTACAGAAAAACACTTCCTGTTTGAGCTTTGCTCCTTCTAAATTAGTGGAATTTGTTCTATTAAACTCTTTTGACAAGACTGTTATTTCTTTTAGTAAGACCTAATTCTTCTATTAAATGCTAGGATTTTCTATACTTCTGTCATTGTCCATATTTCTTCCTATCTCTATAATCTTTCTTTCTCAAAATTCCTCCATTTCGCAGATATTTAAAAGCTTTGCGTTCATGATCCCTACATCTTGCAATTCCTACTGACAGGACAGATGAAGAGTAAAACCACTTTCCTATCAAACATTTAGTGGAGATCAAAAAAGCTGATTTTAAAAAAGTCCCATGCTCATGCTCTTCTCTAATCCCAGCACCTCTCTGTCCTCTCTGCATGGGATCCCATAACCTCTGTCCTACTCAAATACTCTTAAAACAGTCTTCCATACTTCCTTCATCATTATTTTATTTACTTTCTACTGAATTACTGCCATAAATATAAAAATGTTCTCTACCACTATTTTAATTAAACAAATATTTTTTTCTTGATCCCACATTCCCCTTTACATACAAGGCTATGTCTGCTCCAACATTTAGTGAAACTCCTATGAAAAAAAAATTATATCTTTTGTCTGCATTTCAATATTTTATCATTTTCTCTGGAACAAATTCCAAATAATATTTTATTCCCATTCCCTGAGGTCAGGATCTGTTTCAGGTCACTGATGACTTTTCATGACCAACAGTTCTCTGTCATTGCCTTGCTCTAACAGCACCACAGGACACAGATGAATCACTCCTTATTTTCTGATTTAGTTTCCGGACCATCATTGTCCAGAACCTCACTTTCCTTTTTTTTTTTTTTTTTTTTTTCCATCTTGTAGGTCATTTCATCATAGGTTGTGTTGCTGCATTTGCTAAAGAAAAAATTACACTGGCCCTTGTCAAAAGGGTAGAAGGAGACTTTATATGAGACTATTGTAATAGAGGAGAGAGATCATGCTCAATTCCAAATTCAGCAAAGGCATCTGGGGATTTATGCTCAAGGAGAAGAGTGAGGAGGTCACTTGATGGAAATTTACTAAGAGGAGACACCAAGTTAGGAGAATTGTTGCTATACCAACTGAACAAGATTCTTGCTGGAGACAACTCAAGGACTTATACACCAAAGGTGAGATTAAGAACCTAGTAAGATATCATGGGTGACAACATATCAAGGGTAGGGTGATTCTTGCTAAATTTGCTTAGAAAGATTCTCACTAAGTCAGAGCTTGGCAGACCAAAGACAAAACAGAGGCCAAGGCCAAGGTCTAGGCCTAGTCCAAAGGGGAGCCCAGAAGAGCCTGACTAAAGTTCACTCAAGAGAAGAGTCTTTGTCAGGTCCCACTTACGTTTACCAAGTTCTGAATTTTACAATACCCTGGGGATTAGTCTTCAGATCCTTCCTCTTCTCTCTCTCAATTTACCTCTTTAGGTTATCTGATCCAGTACTGAGGCTGTCAGTACCATTTATGTGCTTCCAATTTCCATTTTTTAAATTTCTAACATGAAAATTTCCCCTAAACATTAGACATGGATATCCAAATGGCTACTAGACATGTACACTTGTAGTTCTTATAAGAATTTACCTGTCGATATTTCTGAACTCTAATTTCTTATCTTCTCCTCAAAACCAGCATTTCTGCCTTTAGTGTTTCTTCTCTCAAAATATTACATCATAGTGTAGAATTATCCCTGATTTGTCTCTTCACTATATGCCCACATCAATTCTATTAAGCCCTTGTGGCTTTCTTTCTTCCAAATAGATCCAATATTTCACCACATCCAGCAATGTGATCTAGGTTCATTATACCTTGAACTCCTGTAAGGATTATGACATTAGCTACCTACCAAGTCTGCCTGTTTCTACATTGGTCTTCATGTAATGTATTCTTTATTCAGAGACCAGAAAAATCCCTTTCAAATGCAAGTTCTCTAACATTACTCCTTTGCTCAATGACTTCAATACCCTTCAGTGACTTTCCATTTTACAAGGATCTGTGTAATAAAATCCAAGTTTATTACCATGACCTCTGAGGCCTTACCCAAATTATCCTTGGAATTGTTCTCTATCCTTGACTACTCCTGAATCTTTCCTTCCTTCTTTACTGAGCTCCAGCCACAATGATTGATGAGCTTGGGATACTTCATGAGTACTTCCACATCTGTGTCTTTGCAATGGATGTTCCGTCTTACAAAATGCTGTCCCCCAATTTCTAATATGGCCCAATTCCTCATTTAAACCACATCACTGCTCACATATCAATTTATTAATATTAAAGAAGCCTTCCCCAAACTCCCTATATAAAGAAATCTCCATTCTGCTCCATCACTCTTTGCATACTTGCCCTGACTTATATTCTTCATAGCACTTAAAGCACCTACTAACATACACTGCACTTATTAAATATTATCTCCGTACTAGAATATGAGTTAAATTACAAGAGGCATTTTGACTTTTCTAACTGCTATATTCCAATACTTTAAACATTTCACAGTAAGTATTAAATGCATGTTAATTGAATGAATGAAGTAGACAAAGTGTTCATCTTAGTTTAATGTTTTCCATTTTGGAAAGTACACGTTAAGCACAGGGATAAAAACCTTTCTGAATGATGATACATAAGTAATCTTATTAAAATTGTAGAAATAAGATAGTGTATAAAACTAGGTCAATTTTATCAATTGCAAAAGATTGAACAAAAATCTTGAATTTTGCAGATGTGTCCTTAGTTTTAAAAAGTAAAGCCCTGACTAATATGATTGCATATATCATGGGCCTTTCTAAGTTAGTATACATATATGGATTTTATTTTTGTCAATTTCAAAGGTTTATGAATGGTAAAGCTCAAATAGTGTAAATTGGTGTAAATATGGTATAAACTGGAAGTCATACTGACGTTTCTCAGTATTACTTTCCATCTATCTCCTTCCCAATAACACTATCCTAAAAAGTCAAGTTGAAATTCAATTCAAATAGGACAAAGCCTATAGATTTGAGGAAAAGAAAAAAAAAATTACCCTGAAATGTAGAGAATTTGAATAACTGGCCCAAAGTTACACAGTTATTACATAATGAAACAACAGAATTATAATCCAAAGCTCATTTTCTCACATAATACAGAGTATTGCCAGATAGTTGGGCCATTTAACTAAAAATTTAGTAGTGAAAAGTCACAAGGTATGCCATGATGTTGCAGAAGATTACTTATTTTCATGCATGAATATTTCCTGATAAACAGAAAAGGAGGTAATAATGTTGATAACCTGGTCAGCAGTGGAGTGGCTGTAGTTCAGTGAGAAAGGAAAGAACTATGACTATAGCAAGCTCCCAAAGGAAAAGCCAAGAACTGTGTTCTCAGATAACTGTGGCACATAACCTGGACACATGGACTGATGGAGGAAGAGGCATGCTCTCAGGAGAAACTAACAAGAAAAACTTGAAAAATTAGACTGAGGTGAATAATTCTCATCAGAGTGGCGTGATCAAGAAGAAAGAAGTAACTCGAATCGAGTTCTGAAGAAAATGCACAACTTAGTAATCAAATAAAGATCGATAGAAATGGAAGACTAACCATCAGAAATGCCATGGGTTATTGCTACCATTATATTGCTACCATTATAGTAAAGTGATAGTAAAAGGGAATGTTGAGGAAGAGAACTAATCAGGTAAAGTTATGGTGACGAACAATGATTAGTTCTATTGTAGCCATGTAAAAAAGTGGATAAACATGGCTAGATTGACATTACATAGCATAATAAAACCAAGATGGATAATGCTTCAGGTTATTAATGGTTATATGTAATATAATACATAGGTCAGTATGTGAATATAGATCACCACGGAGAGAGTAATTTCAATTTTTGCATTGTGTGTGTGTGTGTGTGTGTATATATATATATATATATATATATATATATATATATAGTCACAGAAAGATGCCCGCAGCCTCTACTCTCACATTTGCAAGGCTCAAGGAAGAGTACAAATGAAGAACTGCATAGATTGTCTCTCATTAGTAAAGTTAATGAATTAAGCTAATAAATTATTACATACATTCTATCCTCCTACCTTGACATATCTTTATAGCAGCGCAGAAGTCCAGGTTAGACAGATGTATTCGCATTTCTACCTCTAAGCAAATCCTGGAAGCAGGTCCTGATTGGTTGGCAAGAGGGTGTTTGGATATCTAGCAGACACCTTATCTTAAACCCTGGAACTCATCCCTTCTTAGAATATCTTGAGCAGTACAGGAGACTCTCATACTGGGATCTAAAAGTCATATTCTCCAAATGGATGCCCTTGACATATTTGTAGCATTTTCACTTGGGCAATATGATCTGGAATTACTTTAAGTTTTTTACTTAATACTATTTTGTATTACCTGAGTTTTGTTTGGGAAATATTTTAAGTCTCTATCACAAATAAAAAAATACATGTTTATTTTATTATCGAATAAAGAAAAAGTAACACCAACTAATAGGAAATTATTTAATATACCCTTTGTGGATTTACAATTAATATTTCAGTGAAAAATTTGAGGATATTATGAAAGTATTTAATAGGATGAGTGAAAATAAAAATACTGACTATATTAATATAAATATATTTCCAGTAGAGGGGATGCCCCATGATACTGCATTTAACAGTAAAAATATAGTTTTTATTTGATATTAGATTCATTATGATTCTAATTAAAATGCAGATGAAGTTAAATTTATTTTATTACATAAAAACTATAATTATTCTACAATAGAAAATCAATACAATTATTTCCTTTAAATTTGACAGTCAGCTTTCCCAAAATCCTTTTATTTCAAAACTAAGAAATTGCATTTTAATCTTTGAAGACATACATTATAGTTGAAAAAAAGCCAGGGACTTTAATATTTGCCAAGAAACAAGGTATTCTAAATGCAAATTTCAAATCACTTTTAAATACTAGAAGTTGTATTAGCTGTAATTTACCTGGTTTCACAAAAATAAGATTTCATAAATCACTCACAAAATTTCAGAGAGATTAATTTTTTCTCTGAGCTATCAATATACTAATAGAAAATAATAATGAGAAAACTGGCTACCATCTAAATATTAAATTCTTAGCTAGTGTACCTCAAGAAAAAAAATTAAGCATTCAGCAACATAATTGCTTTCCAAATTATTCCTTCCTTCATATAACTATTCTACTTATCTATTTTAGAAATTTGAGCAAAAATAAGGTTGACTTACTATGTATATAGGAGTGTGTCTATCGGCTATCCATTTACTCTGTTTGGAAATTCTGCTTATTTTCATTAACTGTGATGGTAATTTCCAGATGATTCTGTACTTAAATGAATGATTAGGTAATACATGCACATGTGAGTTTTAAAAATTGTAACTGTAGTATATTAATTACCTGATTTTAATGTTTTTAAGATAATTTGAGACAAAGTAAGATGGATTAATATTATTAAGTGACACTTATTATTCACATTAAATACAATAAAATTGATTTGAGAAATGATTAATCCAAATTAAATATGAAATTCATATTTTTAGAAATTTATGGGTATCACATATTTTGTTAAATAATCAGGGCTCTTCTCCCTCTTTTTAATTTTTTTTTTTTAATTTCAGAGTATTATGAAGGTACAAACACTTTGGTTACATAAATTGCCTTTGCACTGCCTGACAAGCATGCCCATCCCCCAGACAGTGCACACCACATCCATTAGGTACGGATTTACCCACCCCCTCTTCCCCCCTCCCTCCTACCCAACACCCTATGAATGTTACTTCCTATATGTGCAAATTAGTGTTGATCAATTAGTACCAATTTAATGGTGAGTACATGTGGTATTTGTTTTTCTATTGTTGTGAAACTTCACTTAGAAGAATGGGCTCCAGCTCCATCTGGGATAATGCAACAGGTAGTTGATCATTTTTTATGGCCGAATAGTACTCCATGGTATATACACACCACCTTTTGTTAATCCACTCATGTATTAATGGTCACTTGGGTTGTTTCCACATCTTTGCAATCGTGAATTGTGCTGCTATAAACATTCGAGAGAAGATGCCGTTTTTATAGAACGTTTTTTTTTTTTTTTCCCCTTTAGGTAGATACCAAGTAGTGCGTTTTGCTGGATCGAATGGTAGTTCTACTCTTAGTTCTTTGTGGTATCTCCATACTACTTTCCATAGAGGTTGTACTAGTTTTCAGTGTATGAGTGTTCCTCTCTCTCTACGTCCACACCAACATTTATTGTTCGGGGATTTTCTGATAAAAGCCATTCTCACTAGAGTTAAGTGATCTCTCATTGTGGTTTTGATTTGCATTTCCCTGGTGATTAGTGATGTTGAACATTTTTTCATATGTTCAACATATGAAAAATATTAGTGTATGTTCTTTTGAAAGTTTCTGTTCATGCCCTTTGCCAACTTTTTAATGGGGTTGTTTGATTTTTTTCTTGCTGATTTTCCTGAGTTCTATATAGATTCTAGTTATTAGCCCTTTATCATATGTGTAATATGCAAATATTTTCTCTCATTCTGTAGGTTGTCTATTTGCTCTCGTGATAATTTCCTTGCCTGTGCAAAAGCTTTTTAATTTGATCAGGTCCCATTTATTTACTTTTGTTGATGCTGTGATTGCTTTTGGGATCTTCTTCATAAATTCTTTGCTTAGGCTGATGTCTATAAGAGTTTTTCCAACATTTTCTTCTAGAATTCTTATAGTTTCCTACCTTAGGTTTAAGTCTGTTATCCATTGTGAGTTGATTTTGGTGAGAGGTGAGAGGTGAGGATTCTGTTTCAGTCTTCTACATGGGGCTATCTAATTTTCCCAGTACCATTTATTGAATAGGGATTCTTTTCCCCAGGCTATCTTCTCCCTCTTAAATTTAATAAGTGGGTAACACTGTTAATGGTGCCTATGAAATTTTTCTCAATCCACCACCCTTCTTCATCCCTACTGCTACTGACTGCACTTAATATTGATGAAATTAAATTGATAATAAATAATATTCAGTTATCATGCATGCCATCAATATCTTTGATTGTATAAAATACTACACAAAGTAATATTAATATAGTGAAGTAATTATTTTTAAAATTCAATTTACAGATGTATAATTTGTGTATCAAAATTTCATACAATTATTTATTTAATATTCACTCTACAGGGTGCACTGAACTAGGTATTTGGAATTTTATGGCATATTATATAGATGATGTAATCTCTGACTTCAGGTGGTTTACATACACCCAAATACCCTGATTTTAGTACAGTTATAACACTGTTGTCCTAGCTTTACTGCTAAAACAGCAACAACAACAAACCAACAAAAACCTCATGAACTGCAAGAACTCTTAGGGTTTTAATTCTTTCACCTACACTGGTTACAATAAATGGTGCTGCAAAGCTTATGTAAAAGTTTCGTATCTTAAGTCACATCCACAAACCCACTCTGGTGAGATAACTTACTTCTCTGAGAATGATAACCTTTCCATTATCAGTCGTGTCTGTTGGCATTTTCTAAATAAGATCACATTGCTTTAAAAGTAAAAAGGCACTCTTAATCCTAGTAGTGGGTCTGACTTATTTTTCATGAGAAATTGACTATTTCTTTATGACATATTCCTGATGAAGAAGGAATCCAAATTAAATTAAATTTTTATTTTTGAAAACTACAAAGTAAAAATAAAATTTTCATTGGTATTTATACTTTAAATACTTAAGTTGAAAAATAATTGTCAATTGTTTTTTTGAAAGAAAGTATCTAAGACAATCTAGTAAACAATCATTAGCAACTAAATATATTAGCAATAACTGAAAGAGAAGTGCATGTTCAAATAGAGGACTGCAAATTTAGCTACCTTTGTGAAAGTATACTAATAAATGATATTAAGAGTAAATATATTATGATGGTGCAATTTACTTATAATCTCTGAGCCTAAAAGACTTGCTAGGACTTACATGTCTACTTACTACAGACACTGAATTGATGGAGAAAAGAAAGTGCCATTTGTTGTTGATTAACGATTTAAAAATCACAAAGTGCGTACTAACATAATTAAATGCTATAAATCATAAATCCTGATCTGGGTGCTATTTTTTTTTTCCTTTTCCTGAAAATGCTAATGGACAGATACTATCATTTAGATAATTTTGAAAGGTCTTTTTCTTTTGTAATTGAAGAATGAAAATGGAGAAAAAGGCTTTCTGTTTATTCTTTATCAAAGAGATTGGTACTATAAATCCAATTAACTATATTGATATTTCAAAGTATTCTATCATGTTTATGTTTTAAGTTCTCATTATCAATCAAGTGATTTAGAGGCCATTATCTGTGTACATGAGAAAGAAAAGCAACTATACACAATAGTTTCATATTCCAGCCCTCGGGGTCTAAGAAACACGTCTGCCCTGGTATTACTGAGGACAGTACATGTAGGGAAAATTTTCCTGTTTCAGAAAAAACTTCTGAAGACAACAAATTGTAAACATAATCTTCACAACATACCTCATGATTTATTTTTGCTTTATTGTTTTAATGACGATTGGCCATCCTTCACTATCTCAGCCAATTTTTAGTAGAGACATAGCTTTAATTATTTAACATTCTTCAAAAGGTAAGATTTCTCTGCCTCAGTTTCCTTTTATTGTATACTTACATATTCTCTTTCCTATTATATAATAGAAAGAAATCTAGTTCCTTTCATCTTTATATTCTTAATTTTGGTAATAGTTCCTAGCAGACTCTAAAAAATGTTTGTTCAACATGTCTTAATTTACAAAAAAAAAAAAAAATGCTTACCTGCTATTAAGTGCCAGGCACAATGCTAACTACTTTATATAAAATAGAAAGCAAAAGGCATGTGGTCTCTGAGGTAATGAAGCTAACAGTTCAATGGGAAAGGTAGGAGCTAAAGAATGGAAGATGCAGATGAATACGGCATGCAAGTTAGAGATGCCTTGGGAACCTAATGCACAGAGTGAGAATGTCTGAAGAGAAGCTGTGACAGGGATGACCTCTCTGAAGAAAGGACATATATTTTGAAATTTGCAGGATGAAGCAGAGCTCACCAGTTCGTTAACTTGAACTGATACCCTGAATAGAGACTCCCTCGTGTTACCTGAAAGTTTATAAATATTTCAAACAGTATCTACATAGGTATTTATTTGTTGGAAAGTGGATAATGACATAAGTAAGTCTCCCATAAGAATTGAAAGTCACATCTCAATAAAAATTATAATGATTTACTAAAATGTTTCAAAGATTGATACGGGAATGACAGTGCATATTTGTTGGCTTTTGATTTTTAATTTTTGTGATTAATTACATGTGTTTGATGGCCTCTATGTAATTAAAAGAGAACTAAAGTGAAACTAAAGACAAACACATTAAACTCTCAGTCTACTGTGACTTTCATCAAATATCCTCAGAAAAATTACTAAGTCCTCTGTGACCTTATTTTTCAAGTAATTGAAAATAAAAGTCATATGATTCCTCTAAAAAGTGAGGTAACTCATTTATTCTGTCAATTCAGAAAAATGTCTAAGATGTCAGGACTTTGAATCGGGAGGAAATTTTGTACCAATTTTAGTTTTCTGACATTCTGATTCTGATTCTGTTCACATTGGCAGATCATATGCACAAATTAGATCTAAACAAAAATGTATACTTTAAAATAATCTTGCTAAGTTATTTTTATGACATCATATTTTTTTGAGAAAAAAGTATTTTATTTTTCTGTGGACTTTACAGACAACACTAAGTACATTTAAAATACACTTTGGGCTCAATTTTATGAGTTAGTGCCCAAACTGCACATTGCCCAAAATGCACAATCCCAATCCTAACAAAAATGCATATGCTTTTTCTGAAGCAACAGTTTCCAAATGCGCTGCCGATCACTAGGACTGCTGTGGCGTGTTCCATAGAGAATGCTCATGTGCCAAGCTGGATGGGCAGAGAGATGAGCCCTGGGAGGCATAGCATAGATCTGAGGTTCTTTTTATGCCTTCTTTATAATTGCAAGATAGATTATTAGTATTTGCAAAATAGGTGCAAATTCTTCCAAAGTGTAATATTACTTAAAAAAAAAAAAAAACAAATCCAGCAAGAGAGTGTTTATAGCATAGTTCCTTCTGATTTATTTTTATCAATCCAGAGAAAAACATATTATTTAGTCTTTATTGGTTATTCATTATTATAAAAATTCATTTTATCATGACTTTTCAGGTAACATTACCTGGTATGTCTGTGTTCGTATTGACCATTGTTTAGCTTAAATTCACTAATTGCCAAAATTGAGATGCAAATAAAACCCACAGTAAGATATCACCTCACATCTGTTAAGATCTCTATCATAAACAAACAAACAAAAGATAACAAGTGTTGGCAAGGATGTGGAGAAATGGGAACGCTGTTGGTGGGAATGTAAAATGGTTCAGCTGCTATAAAAAACAGTATGGAGGTTCTTCAAAAAATTAAAAATAGAATTACCATATGATACAGTAATCTCACTTCTGGGTGTATATCCCAAAAACATTGAAATCAGTATCTCAAATAAATATCTGCACTCTCGTGTTCAGTGCAGCATTATACACAATTGCCCAGATATGAAAATGTCTATCAACAGATGAATGGATAAAGAAAATGTGGCATATTTACATTTGAAACATAATTCAGCCTTTAAAAAAGAAGTAAATCCTGTCATTTATGACAACATGGATGAGTTTGGAGGACATTATGCTAAGTGAAATAAGCCTGTCAAAAACATTCCGTATTTCACTTACATTAAGTATCTAAAATAGTGAAACTCATAGAAGCAAAAAGTAGAATGGTTGTTGCCAGAGGCTGGGAGAAGGGTGAAATAGGGAATTGTTTTCAATGGGTGTAAAGTTTCAGTAATTCAAGATCCCTAAGTTCTACAGATCTGTTGTACAGCATAGTGCTTTTAATTATCTGTACTATCTTGTGCACTTAAAAATTTGTTAAGAACATAGAACTCATGTTAAATGTTCTTGCCACAAACAAACAAAGGGGCTTGAGGAAACTTTTAGAGTGAGAAATATGTTACTCATGAAATCATATATATTAAATATGTGCAGTTTTTTATATATCAATTATACATCAATAAAGCTGTAACATAAATAAATAAATATGGATTGCAACTAAGAAAAAAGAAAGAAAATCAATGAAACCTACACAAGTTTCATAAACAATGATTACCCATAAAACCTCAATTTCCATTGGGGATGGTGACTACTTTAAAAAAGAAACCATCACAGTTAAAGTGAGAGAATACTAAGAATATTAACCTTAGATGTCACTTAATTGGTTTCCATATTTCAGATGAGGAAAACAAGTTTAGAAAGAACCAGGATCCTGATTCATACTCCAGTGAACTTCCACATATATTTCCTGAAGACAATATTCTCTCTCCAAAGAATCACTGTCTGTAAAGCACCTCACGGCATGTTTGATGTGTGAGCTGATTATTCGCTATCCTGGCTTTACCTTGTCTAGATGTATTATCAAAAAATCTCCAGTGTATCCCCAAAAGCCATATGCCTCTCTATGTACCATTAGATGGAACAAACCTAGCCCAAATCAGAAGGAAACATTCTTGTAAGCAAACCAAATATTTCAACTTATCTCATATGTAACTGAAAGCATATTCTTCTTATAAAACCATCTATACCAAACAGCAATTTCCCACATTCCATAAGATTTATTTTTAATTAAGCATACTTTAGGCAAATTTTTAGCACAGTATTAAGGTTTAATGTTATTGATGTGAGAGAACAGTAGAATTTGTCCCTGATCAAGGTACTAATTAAAACACATTCCCCTTGCATTTTGTCTTTTATGCCCTATCACATGTTAAGCCATCATCAAGTTTCTATCAAGGTATAAATATGATTGTGTTAGGGACTTTCTCAACAAATAGATACCACTCACCTTGGAAGATGATGAATCAATATATATCCATCATAAAATGTCCAAACTAATGCAGTCATTTCAAACATATGGCCAGTGTTCTTTCAGTGATGGACACACTCTGACAATTTAATGCTTCATTTGCCTAGCTGGAACTTCATTCAACTTTCTTAAAAATTATCTAGTGACTTTCAGAAAGTATATAGGAAGATACACACAGTTCTCATCTTCAACTACCATTCTTTCTCTTCTCTTTGTTTCTTTGAAGGTAAAAAATTAAAGAAAAAAAACAACAAAAACTAATCATTGTAGTTAGAAAAGGCAATACAAGTTTTGTAAAGAAAATTTTCTGAAAAGTGAAACTACGCCATATCAAATTTTTTGCCATGTCTAGTCAATTCTTTCAAGTTCAGAAGCAGATGAACAATAAATTTGAGACCCTCTGCTGCCTCCAGTTTTTGAATATATAATTAGAGAAACAAAGCTTAAACAAACACTGAAAACTATAATATATACAAATATATTTATTTATTCTTTCAATAACTATTTACCGAACACCTACCCTGTGTCAAGAGCTGTTCTAGGTTTTGAGACTACAACAGTAGACATGTTTTCTGCTCTCATGAAGATTATTTCTAGTGGAATAATGCAAATGAAACAACGCTAACAAGCAAAGCCATGAAAGGTAACAGATAGTTGCTGGTCTTACTGCTCTAAGGACTACGTGGTGAGGGAAGACCTCTGTGGCGAGGAGACATGTGAGCAAAGATCTATATACAGCGAGGGACTGAGCTTTGTAATACCTGCTGGAAAAATTTACCTGCAAAGGGAACAGAAATGCAGATCCCTTAGGCAGAATTGAACCTGCTCTGCTCAGGATCATGTAAGACATGCATACAGAAAGTGAGAATAAGTGAATGACAGCAGATGTCAGGAGCCACATAAGGATCTAAGGTTGGGAATGCCCAATTTCAGAAGTAAACTCTGTGTAACAATAAAAGATTATTTTTACAGTTGCAGTTTATCTAAAGGATGGTGCATAATGCTGCTAAACTTAAAAAATAAGGAAGAATATGTACAAAATTCAAGAAAATCACTGATCAAAATATTGTCTTTGGATGTTAGGTTATGAGTGATATCTATTATCTTTTTTTACTCTAGCAATTTGTCATTTCTCTGAAAAATAATACCTATAATTTATTAAAGTGTAAAATTTTATACATTAAAAATGTGTTTATGCTAAAATAGCATTTGATTCCTGACTACGTATCGACCATTGTTTTCTTGAAAGAGACAAATTCCATAGGTAGGTCTTAAAGACATATTCAACATATTAGGTTTATTTGAAAGACAGTAATTTTGAGAGAAGCAAAGTAGGGAATTAAATAGAGAAGGCCTAGCTCTAGATTATTTGAATCTGACCTGTCTCCTGAAACATGACTTCTTTTATTATGTCGTGCTCTTTCTGTTTGAGAGATGGAAGGATATTGAAAGTATAATGAGAATTGTGTAGGCAATAAACACTGAATATGGAAGGATAGATGATCACCGTAAACTTGGACTAGACAGCACTACCATGTACTCTATTTCTGCAAACCTGCGAAGGCTTTCAGAGGTAAAGGTATACCTATCTTTAAATAAAACATATACAGAATCAGCAAGGAGATACCAGGACAATTAAAGTACAAAGAACAACTTAAACACAGAGGATAAGGAAATAGAAACATTGTCATTGCTCCTGGCACATGCAAGCTTCACAAAAATTAATACAAATTCTAGAACTTGTTTATATTTCACAAATAGATTTATTCAAATTAAGGTTGTATATTTCCATTTTTGATTTACACAGTAATATAGTATTACATTCTTCAAGAGTTTTGGATATATATTTTTAAATGTCTAAGGATATTAAGAGAACTAAAAATTTACCTATTTTAGAAAATATATAATGCAATTTTACTTTTTATAAAGACGGTAAAGTTTGATGTACTCTTAGGTGGTATTTCAGTGAAAGTACACAACATGAATGTTGTTGAGTGGGATAGAAATTTATCAATTTTTTTATAATCTTATTTACAGAGTACTTTTGTATAGTCTGCAAATTTTTTAAAAATCTTTCTTTTTTCTTGTTCTTATGCTTTTTTAAAAAAATTTGCCATCATAGAGTTAAATCATCTAGAATTTCTCCAGAAATTATTTATATTAAATCAGTTTTAAACTGTTATTTTTGTAGTTTTATCTTCAAAACTTTTATTTCCTGGTGTCTTTAGCCCTGAGGTTACAATGAAGCTTTAAGTTAGACTTTAGTTTAGCTTATATGTCCACATAGACTCTGGGACCATTCAGAGCATGCAAGAAATCATTTTACGATTTTCTAGGAAGTAGAGGAAGACATCTTAGCTGCAAGGGAGAAATTAATCATACCAAATAATGAATATTGTACCGAGCTTTTCATTTTCTGGACTTACTCATACATTCCCCAAGTTTTTTTTAAGAAACAGTTTGCTAATAGGCTATCAGAACAAAAGAATATACAGCCCAAGAGTGGCAATAGGTTACAAGCACTTCTTGTCCAATAGTGGCATGCCTCCAGCACTGGTTCAGGAACTCTCACAGAGTGACCTCCAGGAGAGCAGCGCCAATGCGGATGGAGAGTCCCATCCACTACCAGCCACACACACGAGCTGTCCCATGCCTGCCCTCCATCTCTCTTCACCAAACCTCTTTTGTTGGTTTTCCCCAGCCAAACCCACCTTTCTGCTTTTCCCCGTGATCTCCTTTTTCCTACTTGCTTCATGTCAACCCTCCCTTCTCCTCTGAAACACTGTTCTAATTATAGTCCCAGGAATTGTCTCCTCTCCTACCCTATACTAGCTCCTTCAGGACATTGTGGCCCTACATATATAAATCATCACCCACTTACCAGTATTATGACTTTATTGCCCTCCACATTTTGAGTTTAGACCAAAAAAATCTCATATTGTCATAATCTAAATCAAGACAAGTAGAAATAGGCTTTGAATTACAAGTGAGGCAAAAGGATGAGAATTGGTAACTAACAATTTGATCAATAATTCCTATGGTGCAGGATTGAAAGGGATGAGTTAAAAGCAGACTTAGTGATTATGGGTAATTATGATGATGCATAATTATAAGTTGTACAGTGAAGTGGTCCTTATCTCCAATTTTCACATCTAGACCTTGAAGTTCAGAGAGGTCAGCTGTTTGCAAGGACCTGCTGACCTCACCTTGGTGTCAGAGAGTGCCATGTCTGTGGGCAAATCATAAATGTGTCTGGTTAGATTTAATGCATACTAAGTAAAATGCATATTTTTGATCAAATAATCAAAACAAGAAAAATACTAATAGAGAATATAGTAGACAATAAGATAAAAAAAAAATAGCGGTAAAATGTAAATCACTTAATCACATAGACTGAAAGTGAATGATAGAAGAAAAAATATGGGAAGTCCTGAATCTGATAGAAGAAATTTCTGTAATTTACTTGTCAGATGAAAGAAAATGGAACTTGAAGACACATAAAGCAACAGATACAAGGATATGTGTACATAAAATGAACAGAAAAAAAACCGCAAAATTAAAAACATAAAGATGAACCAAACACTGAATCTGGAAGTTGGGGAAGTTTATGTCAGTGATACATATTAGAGATGAAAAAAGGCTATCATGAAATGTGTATTTCTCATTGGCTACTGGCAAAAACTCGGGTACAGTTTTGAAGAGAGCAAAACCTACTTTCCTCAGGCCCAGAAAAGCCAAACACCTGCACATATGTTAAAGGTATAAACATATCCAGGCAAATGTCTCACACTAACAAAGAACAGTATGTGAGCATCTGAGAACAGTATTTAATATTGACATGAAATCCTGGATACTAAAATTTAACTCTTAACAAAATTATTTACTTAACCAGTTACATAAATCCGTCATCTTTATTTCATGTAACAGACATCTGACACTATAAATGTCAATTGGTTTCAATAACTTATTTTGGTCCAACGTCTATCACAGGAAAGTTATTAATGGTAAAAACAAAAGTCACATAATATATTCTGGAATTGGGAATGGTGTAACCCAGAGGAAAGTGCTTTGTAACCAAGAAAGATACAATTGTAATGTTCCAATTTAACATGATTTGACATACCTGATACAGAAAAGTACTGAAACTGACAGCTAAGTAAGTCTTCAAACAAAATCTGATAATATTCTTTGTCTGCTTTTCCTTTATTACTTTTAAATTATGGAGCAAAAGTGACTTATTCATTTAAATCATAAATCGATGGTCTTTTATGGATAAAATAGTACAGAATAAAAGAAATATTTGTTTCACTGGAGCCAATTTACCTTACCATTATTTCAGTATTTTTATTTTTCTAGTATGATGACTATATTAAAAAGATGTAAAATTATAATTATTATAAAGGAAGTCAAGAGAATTTGCATTTGTATTAACCATGACTTTTACCTTTCATATTCTGATACCTTCACATTTGGTGGGTGGCCTGCTGACCCTGAAGGGTCTGCCCCGACCTGGGTTAGCTAATTCCTAGAGATCACAAACAATTACCTGGGAGTATACCTTTCATGTGCAAACCAACCAATACAGAGACCATACTACAACCACTTTTTTACTGGGCTTTCAAACCTGGGGTCACTATCCATCTGTCCTAATTACCCAATGGCCAAGTACCAGGCAACAAGAACAGTCCCTGTGTCCCAGAGCCTACTGAAATTATTCAAACTAGCCAATCCTAAACCTGTGTATCCTGCTTCACCTGTTCCTCTTGCAGAAACCACAAATGTTTTCATATAGATTACTTGCCCACCTTTTCCCTTTGCTTCCCCTGCCGTTTGGCCAGCCCTGGTTCTTCACTGCATGACCCTATGGCATGACATGACATGACTCCTGTTTCTAGGCAACTGTGAATAAAAACTTCTTCATTCATGACAGTCATTACTATGTTTTCACATCTTACAATAAGTGATTTTTTTTTAAATCCCAGGTATCCTTAAAACAGCCATTTTTCCAATTAATCTTATAAGTAAATGCCACTTTTTCCCCCAAGATGGCTGACTAGAGACATTACTCAGATTCCAACTCTCCTCAGAAAGAAGAACCAAAATTACAGATGAATAATCATAGCTTGAGTGGAGAGTTTAAGGTAAGAGTCCTTGAGCTTATTGGAGAGCTCATGGGAAGAAACTAGGGCACAGAAAAAGGAGGAAGCAAGAGGATGGTAGAGATCAAACTTTGAGGCACTTGGTATTCCACGGAAAGGGTAGATGGGGTGTTTTCAGCTCCCCTCACCCTTGCAGCAGAGTGCTGGTTTCCAGACGTATGGAGTGTTCCTCTGCCCTGTGAGCCCTAGCACTATAGTAGGCAGCGATTTGAGGTCTTGTTGAGGGCATTACACCAGGATACCAGCTTGCACAGGATCGCTTGCTTTCCCCAAGTCCTGAGCTGTCATGGTGGACACCATACTGGGTGTGCACCCATGGTGGGACTTTGCCCTGCCTAGAGACATTCAGCCCTTGTGTATTCCCCTGCAGATGTTCCCAGTACCCACTTGGATTGTGGCAGCCATACAGGACAGCTAGAGCCATGGGAGCTGAAGGATTCCCTGTGGTCTAGCTCCCAGAAACTTTAACTTCTAAAGGAAGGGAGAGTGCAGTGCACAAAGGAAGCACCCCTTAGGACAAAGGAAACCAGAGTACACGCATTTCTGTGGTTGCTTCTGGGCAGAGAGTAACTGTCTCTCTTTCAGCAAAGATTCAGTCACTATGCTGGACTCTGTGGGTAAGGACTGTAGTTCTACCCTAACGGGCAGACAGCCGCAGTGTTCATGAAAGAACATGAAGAAGGGGATTTCTACCCAAACCCATCAACTGTTTCCAATACATCCAGGGCTGCTCCTGCAGGAATTTGGTGTGGGTGAACATGTGGATGGCCATTCAGGTGTGGAGGGCTGCATACTCACAGTATGTGTATCCACCAGGCACAGGCTTGCATGAGGGGTGGACATCCCCCTTCAAGGAATGGTAGCATTCCCAGAGATGGGCAGTGCTCTCTGTCTGAACTGAAAATCCTGAGCATCAGAACAGGGGTGTGATGGGAAGGCAGATCAAAAGATCACAAGATCACATTCCTGCTGGCCTTGCTGTGGAGCTGTGGAGACCTCAGTGTATTTTACCGGGAGCTCCTCCTGCAACCCCCATCAGGGATGGTGCTTTAACCAACCACTAAGATTTCACATGTACCCATCTTCTTCTCCTACAGCCAGTTCATATCCATGGGCACCACCAGCTGGCCTGCAGGCTGAGCTGAAGCACTCAGAGCTAAAGCTGTTGACACAAGTGTATTAGTCATGGGGAGCAAGATAAGCTTCCTGAGGCCACCACCATCCTGGCCCCAGAGGAAGCAATGAACCTGCTGACATGCCTAGTACACTACCACTACAATTGGCATATGATAAAGCCACGAAAGTCTATATATAACCATAAACCTCATGCAGAGTCTTGAAATGCCACTGAAAGCACCCAGAACTGAAGCCAGGTGACCATACACAACATACATTATAATAATGTCCTCAATGGGCAATAAAAATTCTGTCCAAATGGAAGTAATTAAAAAATAATATGAAGATAAATTCTCATCTATCCAGATAAGAAGGAACCAGAGAAACAATTCTGGCAATACGAAAAACATGGAGTTTTACAACACCCCAAAATATCACACTAACTCTCCAGCAATAAATCCAAACCAAAATGAAATCTTTGAAATATCAGACAAAGAATTCAAAGAATTTATTAGAAAAAAACTCAATGAGATCCAAGAAAAAGTTGGAAAAAAAAAAGGAATGAAAAAATTCAGAATATGAATGAAAAATTTACTAAAGATATAGATATTTAAAAAACAAACAGAACTTATAGAAATAAAAATTCATTAAAGGAGTTACAAAGTACACTGTAAGGTTTTAACACTAAACTGGAGCAAGTGGAAGAAAGACTTTCAGAGCATGAAGACAGGTCTTTCAAATTAACACAGACAAAAACAAAAAAAGAATTTAAAAAAAATGAACATTTATTTATTTTGGTTGTTGCTGTGATTTCCTTTGGAGTCTTCTTCATAAATTCTTTGCCTAGGCCAATGTCTAAAAGAGTATTTCCAACATTTTCTTCTAGAATTCTAATAGTTTCACTCCTTAGGTTTAAATCTGTTACCCAGCGTGAGTTGATTTTTGTGAGAGGTGAAGTGTGTGGGTCCTAATTCAGTCTTCTACATATGGCTATCCAGTTTTCCCAGGGCCATTTATTGAATAAGGATTCTTTTCTTCAGTGTACGTTTTTGTCTGCTTTGTCAAAGATTAGATGGCTATATGGGGATGGTTTCATATCTGGGTTCTCAGTTCTGTTCCTCTGGTCAATGGCTCTATTTTTGTGCCAGTACCAAGCTGTTTTGGTTACTACAGCCTTATAATAAAGTTTGAAGTCTGGAAAATTGATACCTCCCATTTTGTTTTTATTGCCTAGAATTGTTTTTGCTATGCGGGGTCTTTTCTGGTTCCATTCGAAGCGTAAAATTAATTTTTATACATCTGTGAAGAATGATGTTGGTATTTTAATAGGGATTGCACTGAATCCATAGATCACTTTGGGTAGTATAGACATTTTAACAATGTTGATTCTACCGACCCACAAGCATGGTATGGTTTTCCAATTGTTTATGTCCTCTGCTATTACCTTCCTCAATGTTTCATAGTTCTCCCTCTAGAGGTCTTTTACCTCCTTACTTAAATATATTCCTAGGTACTTTATTTTCTTTGTTGCTATTGTGAAGGGAATTGAGTCCTTGATTTTGTTCTTAGTATGACTGCTATTGGCACATATGAAAGCCTCTGATTTGTGTGTATTGATTTTATATCCTGAGACTTTACTGAATTCATTTATCAATTCCAGGAGTCTCTTGGTTGAATCCATGGGGTTTTCTAGATATAATATCATGTCATCAGCAAATAGTGAGAGTTTGATCTCTTCTGTTCCCATTCGTATGCCTTTAATTCCACTCTCTTGCCTGATTGCTATGGCCAGGACTTCCACCACTATGTTTAACAGAAGTGGAGATAGTGGGGAACCTTGTCTGCTTCCAGTTCTAAGTGGTAATGCTTTCAATTTTTCCCCATTCAGTATGATGTTGGCTGTGGGTTTGTCATATATGGCTTGTATCATTTTTAGGTAAGCCCCATCTATGCTTATTTTGTTAAGTGTTCTTATATAAAAGGGTGTTGAATTTTGTCAAATCCTTTTTCTGCATCTATTGAGAGAATCATGTGGTTTTTGTTTTTGCTTCTGTTTATGTGGTGAAAATAAGCTTCAGCATAGCCGAAGAAACTGTCACAAGAGCAAACAGACAACCTACAGAATGGGAGAAAATTGTTGCATGCTACAAATCTGATAAAGAGCTGATAACTAGAATCTACTTAGAACTCAGGAAAATCAACAAGAAAAAATCAAACAACCCTATCAAAAAGTGGGCAAAGGACACATGAACAGAAACTTCAAAAGAAGACAGAATAATGGCCAAAAACATATGAAAAAATGTTCAATATCTCTAATCATCACAGAAATGCAAATCAAAACCACAATGAGATATCTCTTATCTCCAGTGACACTGGCCTTTATCAAAAAGTCCCAAAACAATAAACATTGGCATAGATGCGGATAGATAGGAACACTCATACACTGCTGGTGCGACTGCAAACCAGTGCAACCTCTGTGGAAAGTAATATGGAGATACCTTAAAGAGATACAAGTGGAGCTACCATTTGATCCAGCAATCCCATTACTGGGCATCTACCCAAAAGAACAAAAGTCACTCTGTGAAAAAGACACCTGTACCCAAATGTTTATAGCAGCACAATTCACAATTGCAAAGATGTGGAAAGAACCCAAGTGTCCATCAATACATGAGTGGATTAATAAAATGTGGTACATGTGTACCATGGAGTACTATTCAGCTTTAAGAAACAATGGTGATATAGCACCTCTTGTATTCTCCTGGAAAGAGCTGGAACACATTCTACTAAGTGAAGTATCCCAAGAATGGAAAAACAAGCACCACATGTACTCACCATAAAATTGGTATTAACTGATCAACACATAAGTGCACATATAAGAATAACATCTATTGGATGTCAGGCATAGGGGAAGGGAGAGGGGGGAGGAGAGGATGAGTATATGCATACAGAAAGAGTGCGATGCGTACCATCCAGTGGATGGACATGCTTGAAGCTTGGACTTGGGGGGAAGGGGTGGCAAGGGCAACATACATAACCTAAACATCTGTACCCTCATAATATGCTGAAATTAAAAAAGAAATGAACAAACCCTCTGAAAAATATGGGATTATATAAAGTATTCAAAACACAAATCATAGATATTCATTAGGAAGAAGAAAAACAAAACGTTTGGAAAACCTATTTGAGAGAATACTTGAGGAAAATTCCCTGGTCTTGCTAGAGATTTAGACATCTAGACATAAGAAGCTCAGCAAACTACTGGGAGGTAAATTATAAGATGGACTTCACCAAGACATACAGTCATCAGGTTATCTAATGCCAATGTTACTTTAAAAATCCTAAAAGCAGCAAGAGAAAAGTATTTAATCATCTGTAAAGTAATCTCATCAGACTAACAGCGTATTTTTCAGCAGGAAACTTGTAGGTCAGAAGTCATTGAGGTCCTATTTTTAGTCTTCTTAAACAAAAAAAACTCTCATCAAGGAATTTTGTATCTTGCTAAACTAAGCTTCATAAATGATGGAGAAATAAAGTATTTCCCAAACAAACAAATGCTGAAAGAATTTGTCACTACAAGACTGGCCTTGCAAGAAATGCTCAAAGAAGTTCTAAACATTGAAACAAAAGGTCAATACTCACCATTATTAAAAAAAAATGAATGTATATATCACAGATCTTATAAAGCAAGAACACTATTGAGAGTTCAATACACTACAAAGCAACCAGGAAATAATTAACATCATGACAGGGACAAAACTTTATATATCAATATTAACCTAGAACATAAATAAACTAAATGCTCCACTTAAAAAATAGATTGGCAGAATGGATTAATTAAAAAAACTCAACCCTATACTGCTTAGCGACCTAACTAGTAATCACATTTATAGACTTAAGGTAAATGGGTGGACAACAGGTATTTGAAGCAAACGGACACCAAAAGTAAGCAGGAGTAGCTATACTGATATCAGATAAAACTGAGTTTAAATCAATAACAATACAAAAAAACAAAGTCGGTTATTATATAATAATAAGGAGATCAATTCAACAAGATGATGTAACAATCCTAAATATATATATGCACAAAAACACCAGAGCAAGCAGATTCATAAAACAAATACTACTGGACCTAGGAAAAGAGAAAATAATACAATAATAGTGGAAGCCTTTGATACCCCACTGTCAGCACTGAGGCAGAAAATCAGCAAAGAAACACTGGATTTAAATTAGATTCCAGACCAATTGGACCTAATAGATATTTATGAATATTCTACCTGACAATCATAGAATATGCATTCTTTTCATCAGTGCATGGAACATTTTTCAAAATAAACCATATATTAAGCCATAAAACATGTCTCAATAAATTAAAAAGATTAAAATCATATCATGTATCTTCTCAGATCACAGTGGAATAAAATTAGAAATCAATACCAAGAGGAACTCCAAAAACTATACAAAGATATGGAAATTAAACAATATGCCCCTGAATGACCTTTTGGTCAATGACAAAATTAAGACAAAAACAATTTGAAAAAAAGTAAAATAGAGACACAACATACCAAAACCTCTGGGATAAAGAAAAGTTGGCTATGAAAGGAAAGTTTATAGTGTTAAATCCTACTTCAAAAGGATAGAAAGATTATAAATTAACAACCTAATGTCATTCCTGAAGGAACTAGAAAAATAAGAATAAACCAAGCTTAAAGCTAGCAGAAGAAAAGAAATAGCAAAGATCCTTCATAAAATGTGTTGGGGAGGAATCCAGCCTCTTGATGATGTAGAATAATTTCTGCGGGATAGGCACCAGTTCTTTGTAGGTGTGGTAAAATTCGGTGTGAAACCATCTGGTTCGGGACTTTTCTTTTTTGGAAAGTTTTTTATTGCTGTTTCAATTTCAGTCCTTGATACTGGTCTGTTCAGGAATTCTATTTCTTCCTGGTTTAGCCCAGGGAGGCTGTGTGTTTCTAAAAATTTGTCCATTTCCTCCACATTTTCTAGTTTGTGTGCATAAAGGTTTTTGTAAGATTCATAAATTACATCTTGAATCTCCACGGCATCAGTTGTAACTTCTCCTTTTTTGTTCCTGATGGAGCTTATCAGGGATTTTTCTTTTCTGTTTTCGTTAGTTTAGCCAAAGGCGTGTCAATTCTGCTTATTTTTTCAAAGAACCAACTTTTTGCTTTATTAATCTTCCATATAGTTTCCCTGTTGTCAATTTCATTTAGTTCTGATTTGATCTTATTAATTTCCCTTCTTCTGCTGGGCTTGGGGTCAGTCTGTTCTTCTTTTTCCAGTTCTTTGAGGAGTGAAACTGTTAGAATTCTAGAGGAAAATGTTGGAAATACTCTTCTAGACATTGGCCTAGGCAAAAAATTTATGAAGAAGACCCCAAAGGCAATCAGAGCAACAACAAAAATAAATAAATGGGACCTGATCAAATTAAAAAGCTTCTGCACAGCCAAAGAAACTGTCACAAAAGCAAACATACAACCTACAGAATGGGAGAAAATTTTTGCATGCTACAAATCTGATAAAGGGCTGATAACTAGAATCTACTTAGAACTCAGGAAAATCAACAAGAAAAAATCAAATAACCCTATCGAAAAGTGGGCAAAGGACATGAATAGAAACTTTTCAAAAGAAGACACAATAATGGCCAAAAACATATGAAAAAATGCTCAACATCTCTAATCATCAGGGAAATGCAAATCAAAACCACAATGAGATATCACTTATCTCCTGTGAGAATGTCCTTTATCAAAAAGTCCCCAAACAATAAACGTTGGCATAGATGCAGAGAGATAGGAACACTCATACACTGCTGGTGGGACTGCAAACTAGTGCAACCTCTGTGGAAAGCCATATGGAGATACCTTAAAGAGATACAAGTAGAATTACCATTTGATCCAGCAATCCCATTACTGGGCATCTACCCAAAAGAACAAATGACACTCTATAAAAAAGACACCTGTACCCAAATGTTTTTAGCAGCACAATTCACAATTGCAAAGATGTGGAAACAACCCAAGTGTCCATCAATACATGAGTGGATTAATAAAATGTGGTATATGTATACCATGGAGTACTATTCAGCTTTAAGAAACAATGGTGATATAGTACCTCTTGTATTCTCCTGGATAGAGCTGGGACATAGTCTAGTAAGTGTGGCATCCCAAGAATGGAAAAACAAGCACCATATGTACTCACCATCAAATTGGTATTAACTGATCAACACATAAATGCATATATAAGAATAACATCTATTGGATGTCTGGCAGCGGGGAGGGGGAAGGGGGAGGAAGGGACGGGTATATGCACACACAAACAGTGCAATGTGCATCATCTGAGGGATGGACACACTTGAAACTCGGACTTGGGTTGGGAGGAATGGCAAGGGCAACATACGTAACCTAAACATCTGTACCCCCATAATTTGCTGAAATAAAAAAAAATTAAAACAACTTCCTAAAACATCTAATTTGAAATCAGGAAAAAAAAAAAGATCCTAGCAGTATTAAATGAAATTGAGACCAAAAAATTACAAAGAATCAATGTAACCAAAAGTTGATTCTTTGAAAAGGCAAACAAAATTAGCAGTCCTCTAGCTATATTAACCAAGAAAGGGAGAAGATTCAAAAAAGTACAATCACAGATGAAAAGGGAAACATTATAATTGATACCACAGAAACACTCAAGATCCTCAAACTTCAATGATCAACTCTATGTACACAAAATAGAAAGCACAGAGGAAATGGGCAAATTCCTGGAAACATATGGCTTCCCAAGATTGAACCAGGAAAAAATAGAAATTCTGAACAGACTAATAACAAGTAGTGAGATTGAATCAGTAATAAAAAATCTCCCACCAACAATGAAATAGCCTAGGAACAGATGAATTCAGAGCCAAATTCTACCAGATGTATAAAGAAGAACTGCTATCAATCCTATAGAAACTGTTCCAAAAAAAAATCAAGGAGAAAGGAATCCTCCCAACTCATTCTGCTAAGCCAGTATCACTCTGATACCAAAGTAAAGCAAGGAGACAACCAAAAAAGAAAACTGTAGTATAATATCCCCCATAAACACAGATGCAGAAATCCTAAACAAATACTAGCAAACAGAATCCAACAGCACATCAAAAAGATAATATACCACAATCGAGTGCATTTTATTCCAGGGGTGCAAGATGGTTTAATATACGTAAACCAGGAAATGTGATTCACCACATAAAAAGAATTAAAAACAAAAACGATATGATGATGTCAACAGATGCAAAAAAAAAAAAAAGCCTTCTGTAAAATCCAGCATCCTTTCATGATAAGAACCCTCAACAAACTAGGCATATAAGGAACATACCTCAAAATAATAAAAGCCATGTATGAGACACCAACAGTGAATATCATAGTGAATGCAAAAAATTTGAAATCATTCCCGTTAAGAAGTGTAACAAGACAAGGATGCCCACTTTCACAACTCTTATTTACGATTGTACTGGAAATCCTAGCCAGAGCTATCAGACATGAGGAAAAAATAAAAGACACCCAAATTGGAAAAGTGGAAGCAAGATTGTCTCTACTGATGATATATATGATCTTATACCTAAAATTCCCTAAAGACTCCTTCAAAATATTCCTAGATTTGATGAATGTCATCAGTAAAGTTTCAGGATATATCAACATACGAAAATCAATATCATTTCTATACACCAATAACGACCAAGCTGAGAAACGAATCAAGATCTCAATCCCATTTACAATAGCTGAAAAAAAAAAAAACTATGAATACCTTTAATCAAGGATGTGAATGATCCCCACTAGGAGAACTACAAAACACTGATGAAAGAAGTCATTGTTAACAGAAACAAATGGAAAAATATCCCACACTTATAGATTAAAAGAATCAATATCATTAAATTAGCATACTGTCCAAAGCAAATTACAGATTCAATGCAATTCTTATGAATATACCATTGGCATTTTTCACAAAATTAAAAAAAAAATAACTCTAAAATTCATATGGAACCAAAAAAGAACCCAAATAGCCAAAGCAATCCTAAGCAAAAAGAACAAGAGGTATCACATTACCCAACTTCAAATTATACTGCAAGGCTATAGTAACCAAACAACATGGCATTGGTATAAAAATAGACACATAGGTCAATTTAACAGAATAGAGAACCCAGAAATAAAGCCACGTACATACAACTAACTGATCTTCATCAAAGTTGCCAAAAACATACACTGGGAAAAGGACACCCTATTCAATAAATTATGTTGTGAAAATTGGGTAACCACATGCATATGAAGGAAACTGAACTCATTATCTCTCACCATATGCAAAAGTTAATTCAACATGGACTATAGAACTGAAACTATAAAAATCCTAGGAGAAAATTTAGGAAAAATTTTTCTGGCCTAGGCAAAGAATTTGTGAATAAGATCTCAAACTTAATTACACTAAAAATGCTTTTGCATAGCAAGAGAAATAATCAACAGAGTAAACAGACAACTTACATAATGAGAGAAAATATTTACAAACTGTGCATCTGACAGAAGAATAGTATCCAGAATCTACAAGGAACTCTAACAACTCAACAGAATAAAACAACCCCATCAAAAAGTGGGCAATAACATTGACATTTTCCAGAAGAATATATACAAATGGCCAGTAAACATATTAAAAAGTGCTCAACATCACTAATCGTTAGAGAAATGCAGATTAAAACCACAATGAGATATCATAACAGTCAGAATAGTTATTATTAAAAAGTCAAGAAACAACAGATGTTGGTGAGGATGCATTGTAAAGGGAATGCTTATACACTATTGGTGGAAATGTACATTAGCTAAGCCTCAGTGGAAAACAGTATGCAGATTTCTGAGAGATTTAAAAATAGATCTACCATCTGATCCAGTAATCCCACTACTGGGTATCTACCCAAAGGAAAACAAATCATGATATGAAAAAGACACCAACTTGTATGTTTATTGAAGTACTATTCATAATGGCAAAGTCATGGAATCAACCTATGTGTCCATCAATGGATGATTGGATAAAGAAAATATTGTGTGTACACACACACACACACACACACACACACCATGGAATACTATTCAGCCACAAAAAAGAATGAAATCATGTATCTAACAGCAACATGGTTGGAACTGAAGCCCTTTGTCTTAAGTGATATAACTCAGAAACATAAAGTGAAATACTGCACGTTCTCACTTATAAGTGGGAGCTAAACAATGGATACTCATGGACCTACAGAATAGAATAGTAAACACTGGAGACACAATAGGCCAGAGGGTGGGAGTGGGGTTAGGGAAGAAAAATTATCTACTGGGTACAAGGTACACTACTTGGGCCGGGGGTACACTAAAAACCCAGACTTCACCACTATGCAATATAGCCATGTAAAAAAAATATGTTCTTGTACCCCACTAAATCCACAAAAATAAAATACATATATATAAAAAAAATAAAGTTCTTTTGAATTATCTTTTTATTTTGCTATATAATGACTTTAGATTTAAGATGATCTTTTTACTATTAACATAATTTCAGTTATAATTTGGATATTGAAGATATGGCTACAAAAGTAATTTCAAAGAGTTTAAATTTTAATTCAAGATTATTTTATGAAATACATTATCTGAATAAGCTGACATTTTATATTTGCAAATGTAAACACATTTTCAGACTGCTTCATGATGCTTTATGTGTAATGAAACACTTCCATGGAAATATGTGTCAAGTCTTAATTTCATATTGTTCTTTAATACTCTCTGAGCTTGCCTACTGAGAAACATAATATATGATTTAAAATTATATTTTTACTTAATATAAGTAATACAATCTTAACAGCTGGGACAATAACGACAAATATATTTGTACTTTTTCTTTTTTATTATAGCTGGACAAAATACATTCATATTCTTACTGTATGATGTTATGCTTATCACTCATAGGAAAAACTTACACTACTAATTTCAAGTTGAACCTGGCTAAAAATAAAGAGAAGATGTGTAAGTTAGTTTTTATTCTCTTTCAATACTGCCTTGCACTCCTTTCTTACTGATTCTGATTTTGCTGCCCCAGACTCCAAGCAATTCATTTTATCTTGATTCCATAGAGTTCTGCTTTCTCCTTATTGCATTGAACAGTAATGGGTTAATCAAAGCAAGAAATGCCTGAATAACAAGACATCTCAGAGTAGGATATAGGTCAGAGAAAAGGAGATGTGAAAAAGAAGTGCCAATAAATATCCACTGTTCATAAGAAGAAATTCCACAAAGACAGAAAATCCATAGAAAGAAAGGAGAAAAATACAGTTCTGTGCAGATTTCTCAACTATAGAATTTTCTTAATTGGTAATCAGTAAAAAAATTTGGGGATGAGCAAAGTTTGCCAGCTTTTTCCTACTAAATAAAAATATTTTAAATAATCCACACATAACTACCAGCTACTGGTTACATTCTTTGCTTGATAAATTAAGCTTTTTTTCTTTTTTTTTTTTTAGTAAAAATGTAGGAAGGACATAATACTAGTCTCTTTGATTGCACAACCTAACAGGTTTTGTGGAGAAATAATCAAATCTTTGTTAAGAACTACCACTGGGAGCCATAGAGTTGGAAGCACAGTTCTGTTCAATCCTGCTTTCTTCTTCTTGCATATAAAACAACCTAGAATCCACTTAAGTAGACAAATCATTGTTGTGTGTTACAAAAGTTCAAAAGGATGATGTATTAGTTTGCTACAGTTACCGTAACAAAGTACTTAAGAATGGATGCCTTGAATTAAAGAAGGTTAATGTCTCATAATTCTGGAGACTAGAATTATAAGATCAAAACTTTGGCAGGGCTGGCTTCTCTGAAGGCCATGAGAAAAGGATCTGTCCCAGATCCTTTAAATTCCTTATCTTCAGCAACATTCTAAGATAATGAATGTTAGAACTTTAGTGTGTGTATTTTGAGAGGGACACAATTTGGCCGTAATAGATGACATTCCTGTTTGTCAGAAGCCATGACCAAGAGACAGCCTGTCAGAAGCACAGATAATAGCCCCATGGAGAATATTTTCCTCTCACCTTCAGAATTCAATAAACAGCGTATGCAAAAGAGAGCAGCAGGGCAAGTACCCTACAGAAGACACTGTACAGAAAACAACAGGTTACCCAGTGTCACTTCACAGACTTCTTTCTAGACAAATACTATACTCTAAGCCTACAATTCACCTGTCCAAATGATTTTCCACTTCCTAAAACTTCCTTCACTGTTTCACTCCTCTACTACTATGCAAGTCCCATCTTGACTTTATTCGGCAAATACTGCACATTCTTTAGAATCCGTCTCAATGACTGGCTCCTCCTGGATGTCATTCCCACACGCCATCCTGTAACTAATATTTTCCTCCTCTGCTCTTTTCAGAAGTCGTTAATAATTTTGTGTTTTATCATCACACCATTTCCTCTCTCCTTTCACTCTGAAGACCACTGATGACACACAGAAGATCCGAACTCCTCACCAAGATAAACAAGATCTGCAATATTTGGTTCCAAACAACCTCTTGGACTTCATCCTCTCACCCTCTCTTTGCTCACCCAGCCATTCTGGCATTCTCTTTTGGTCCTCAGTTATGCCAAGCTGACTCCTCCTGATCCTTTCCATTAGGTCCATTGTAAACTTCTCACGTCATCTCATCATGGATTCCTCCTGGTTATTCATATCTTAGTTTAAATGACTTCACCTCAGAGACAGTTTCTCTGACCACCAATCTGAATTGAGCTCCAAGTCTCTCCTTAATATAATACATCAACTTGCTTGATTGGTTTCTTTGTACTTTATTAGTCCCTAATCATTTCTTACAAATTAATAATTCATTGGTTGATTTTCTGTCACTCTTAACCATAATGTAAGCTTCAGGACAGCAGAAACATATCAGATTTGTTTGAGCCTATCCCAAATCACCCAAATCAGTTCATGAAATATATCGAGAAATTTTTTTGAATACATAAAATGAATCAATGGATAAATGAATATAATAAATTATACTCATGCATGCACAAATATATGCCAGGTATATACTTGATACTGAGAATAGTATTAGAGTACAGGGAGTATGCATTATTTCAAAGGTGCTATTATTATTGAAAGTAAAATTAAAATTTTAAATTAGGTAAAGAAGATTCAATTTCTTACTTCATCTGAACAATTTTTCCATAATTTTAATTTGGAAAATTAAACACAAATTTATATGTGTTGCCTCTAATATCTTCTCTTGTAAGGAGGTATCTATTTTCATACCTCTAGCTACCCATAGGATTCAAAACAAGAAATACTATATAAATATCTGATAGTTTCAGCAAATTTGGAACCAAGTGGTCATCTCTGCTTTCTTGAGGGTAGGAACTTAACTTTTCATGTGTCCATTTCTTTATCTAAAATGGTAATCTATACAGTACTCACTAGACACATGAATGTGACTACCGAGCACTCGAAATGTGGCTCACATAACTGAGAAACTGAATTCTTAATTTTATTTAGTGTTAGCTAAATTTAAATTTTAAAACTAGGAGCAGTATAAAATAATTCCTATGAGAAAAATATGAAAATGACCTTTCTGTTCATATTAAAAATATATCATTCTATTATGTTTGTATTATGTGGCATATAAAAACATATCCTGTGTCATATAAGGCCTAAAATTAAGGTCTGATATTATGTGTGCCTTGACACATGGGAGAAACTAGGAGGGACCTCTAATAATCTAATGATAAGTTTCCGTCTCCACTGTATTTCTAAAGATAAGGTCCCCTACCCAAATAAGCCTCTTTACCGTGGGGACAAGGCACAGTGCATGATTATACCAGAGGAGCAAATATCAGTTCTCTGACAGCTGCAGGGTTATTCAAACAAGTAAACTGCATCCTCCCACAGTAACCAGAGGTCACCTCATCCTTTTAAAACTGCAAAGGCTGCCTCCCACAACCCCTTTGTGTTCACTGTTCCCAGGTACAACCCTCGTGTGACCCTGCATGGAGCAGTGCCCTCCCCTGGGCTGTGAGTACATGTGACTAATAAACTGCTTTCCATCTCATCTATCCAGTGTCAGCTGTTGAGACTAAGATGGTGTTACCCTGGACCCAGAGGTCCCCTTTTCCCATCTCCTTACTGTACCCAAGGGAGAAAATCCTTTGGCAAGTCATTGACAATGTTCTAAGTCTCATTTTCAGAGGTCCAGACAGTACCTGTTTTTCCCACTTTATCAAATATTTTTTAAACATGTACATCTTCATAAAAATTGCTTTCTGCTTATCATGGTGACTTCTGTGATCTCCAACTGAATCCTGGACTTATTATACTAGTGTATTATAGTGAAGCAATATGACAATAATGTATGACAATAATGTTGCTATGCTGATATGTTGAGTGGTGAGAGGATGAAGTCCAAGTGGTTGAGGAGTCTGTATCTGCTCTGTGTGATCAGTGGTCATAAGAGTGTTATATCTTATGGCCGCTGACTGAAAACACAGTTTGGGGTATAATGTGACTGGAAATTACTCCTATTGCTCCTATCTTCCATCATTTCATTGCCTTTCCGTGATGCAATGGCTGATTTTATACAAATGAATTTTGGGGATCCCACTTAAATTACTATAGCATGTTTAATATAATTTTGAATCATATATAATTCTTCTGGGTTCCTAATGCACAGATGATCCTAACTCTAAACCCATATTATAAGTTGCACATATAATGCAATGTAACCATTCTGTATGATTTATGCTTATTTCATTTAACTCATTAGATAGCAATAGTTTTCTCTTTTTTGTAATTACTTTTCCCTTGAAGAATTATCCATTGAGATGATCTGAAACTTGGGTAAAATTTTTCAAGGTAATTATGAATTAAAGGGGATAAAGCCATTTCATTAAAGATGGAAATCTATATGGATACCCTGAAATGTAAGGAAAGGTTGGGTAATTGAAAGAAGGCCAGAGTGACAGAAATACACTGAACTGAGAATGGGACATTGAGTATTGGGCTGCAAGGCCTGAGATGAGGCCAGGGCTCCTTGAAACAAACCTGAAATGTCATGTTGGATACAGATCCCTGAACAGCCAATGAAGCAACATGATGAGATGGTCAAAACAAAAGGAATCTGACACAAGTTCTAGGATGAGGGAGACTTAAGAGAGGCTTCCAAGTTTTTAATAGTAGGATGGTCAAGGGTGTGGGGAAGCAGTGTGCCTGTGGGCAGGTCGAAGGGAAAGGTAGTTATGGGAGGAGTGTAAGCACATGAAATCCTCGTAAGTTCGGAGGGCTGTGATTGAGAAACCAAAAGTTTTGGAGTGTATATGGTTTAGCAGGGTGTACAGCAGGTCCTTGAAAAACATCGTTTTGGTCAATGTTGTTTCATAATAATATTGATGAGAAGAAAAACAAAACACGGTGTTTGCATATTCTCTCCATGTCTACATGTGTGCCCTCTAGGTCCTCCTGTTTTCTGCTACATCTTAAACCTCCTCACGTTAAGTTAATCAGTGTGTCTACATTGCCCCAGTGTAAGTGAATGTGGGGGTGTGTGTGAATTCACCCTGCTATGGGATGGCATCCTATCCAGGGCTACTTCCCACATGGTATCCTGAGCTGCCAGGATGGGCTCCAGCCACTAGCCACCAGCCACCCTGAACTGGAATAAGTATGTAAATATCTTGTTTAAATTAATCTTTCTAAAATGTAAATAGGGCTCATATTTATTTCCATGATTAATATTAGAAGGGTTTTGATCTTTATTTAGAAGTTTGGTGATGTTTTTGTGACCAAAAATCTTCCATGGGAACATAACTCTTGTTTATATCAATTAGGCTAGTGCAATATTGGTTTCATTATACGTCATTTTGAATAAATGCACAGTTTTCAAGAACGCATGGATGACATTGAGGACTTATTGTACGGGGTCAGGGAGTGGCTCTAAATAAAGCTGGTAAAACAAAGACCAGACCAAGAAAAGCCTTGTAAGACACATAAGGTCAGCACAAATTTATCACTAGAATTACCTACTGCTGTTCAATAAATACAAGGGGTACTCTGTGATAACGTCGGAGAATTCTATTTAAGGCATGAGTATACCCCAGACGCATTTATGCCAAGTTTCAATGCCCCCTATCTTTAAGAAGACTCATATTGTTTTGAAAGAAAATGTGATGATAATTAAACTATCAGAAAGCTACAACAGTATCTTGCACTTTGGAAGAAATACCAGTTGCAAAAAGGAAACTGCCTTTTGCTCAATTGAAGAAGCAGTTATCCTATATTTCACCCCTTCTGTCAGACCTAAGGGGTATACAGGACATATGCTTTCTATCTGGTTTCAAACATGTGCTTAGATGGCAGGCATCCCTCAGGTCAAGAGGAAAAACGGATTTCAAACAACACGGAAAAAATGGAATAAATATCATGCTTAAAAAAAAGAATTTCTCCATCTGTCTTATCATATGCAGCAAAAACTTCAAAGGATCCTACTGTTCTTCATAGAAACATTCTTTTAAAATGTTCATTGAGAAATTTTGAACATTGATTATGCCAGTAGTGTATTCATGTGTGGAAAAAGAATTATTAAAAGCAAAAAAAAGAAGGATATATTTTTGTAGATATCAATTCAATTAACAAGGTGATGGGGCTAAATGTGTTCTGTACAAATGATTTATTATATCCAAGGACCTTGTGTCTGTCAACACTTTTAAGTAGCAACTCCCATATGGAAGTGTTGTCTTGTTATGGAGCATACATATGAAAAGCGTCTGACAAGTTGGGAGCTATATATTCAAACACACACACACACACACACACACACACACACACACATATATGTATGCATATGCATATATGTGAGAAGTAGATACTAATTCAAGGTACTTCATTAAATGAATGGTGAAGTAATTAGAAGTATAACATAATAAATAAATTTAGAAACACAAGAAAAACAAACTTTAAAAAAATCAACTACTAAGAATGTAGTAGGAATCTATGAAAAGAAACATAAACTGAGTACCAAATTTTTAAATGTCTGCAATGGGACTTATCTGGCTTGAAGTGAAAGATAATCCATGGATTTCTGACATCAGGGAAATACAGAAGAAGGAATACATTTCATCACTTGCAAATCCCAGAGGAAACCAAAGAAAGACATAACTTATTTATTATAAACCACTTAAACTTGTTTGTTACAAACCATCACTGTTTTAAGTAGCATATACAAATATGAACTCAGAAAATCCTTATAACAAGCCTATCAGATGCACAGTATTCTTAGACCTGTATTATTCTGTATTGTAGATGAAAGATATAAGGCATGGAGAGTTGAAATAACTTGCCCCAATTCACACTACCGATAAATAGATAAACTGGATTGGACTTTAGGCAATCCAGCAAGAAGTCTGTGCTTGGAACCTCTACAGTTTGTTGCCACATCTAACCACTGCAACCTAAAATATCCAGGCAATCCTAAGAGGTGGAATGAAGTAAACACTACTCTGTTAATAATGTCATGAACCGTGCATTTCATTTTAATTTTAATGACATTAAAATTGGGGATTTTTTTCTTTTGGTCTGAGTTTACATGTTTTGGAGAAAGTGTTGAAACAAAAGGTAGATGTTTTGATCTGCATCACTTTGTTGTAACTCTCCTTGGCCATTTGAAATGTTTACGACAAATTGTTTTGTGAATTTTGAACCATGAACCATCAGATTGTCTCTGTTTCTTTTAAAATAGGACAAGAATTTCAAATAAATCTGTCTCAGCAATTCTTTTCAAGCTTCTGCCTCAATGTTGAAAATTAACTCTGTCTGTTTTGTTTTCATAGTTCTGTCATCAAAATTTTGCTCACCAATCCATCAACACTGCCCTTGTCAACATGAACAAGGGAACCTGCATTGCAATTCCAATGGTCTGTTCTCAGTGCCGATCTTTTTGGTTCATCGTCAACACTTGATCCAGTTGAAAGGCTCCCTTTGCTTCTTTTAGGAAACCACTCTCTTGTTCTTCTTCTCACACTGACCACTTTTTTCACTTTCTTTTTGTTCTTCTGCATTTCTCTGATGTCTTTTCACTACAGTGCCCAAGAGCCTAGTTCTTGGATATCTATTCTAGTCTTAAGTTGTTCCATTCATGATCTAATCCTGTACCACATTGTGAAAATCATTTGATTATGGCTGAGTCTGAATTCTAGTTCTGCCACTCACCAGCCATGAGGTCTTAGAAAATGTCACTTTACCCTCTTATCCTCATTTTCCTCATCTTCAAAATGAGGATAATGTTAATAATGCCTTTCTCATACACATCGTATGAGGATTAATTAAATAAGCTAATACATGCAAAAACCTTAGCATAACACCTGACACAGAGAATCTGATGTGTTCTTTTAAAAAATAAATTGAGGTCAATGTCACATAATGTATACACCAGGATGAATCTACCCCTGAATTTCATATGAATATATCCAACTGCATAGTCAATATTTCTTCTTAAATGTCTAAAGGTAGCTAAGATTCCATATGCTTAGTTAATGGCAAAAACGTCCTCCCATTGCTGAGGCCAGATACCATGAATTCACCCTGGAACCCTCTCATTTTCTCACACTGTGTATGTAATATCTCACTAACCATCATGTTTCGATGTTTCGACTTCTCACCATTTGTTCTGCTGTATCTCTGTTCCAACCTGGCATCATTGCTCGTGAAGGTCTTTGTAATGGCCTAAAAAAGGGCTCTCTAATTCTACCCTGTGCTCCTGTAGTACACTGTCAACACATCAGCCAGAGAGGTCTTCCAAGAAGATAAAATGCATCAAGGCACTGTTCTGCTCAGGTCCATCCACTGCCTTCCCCTCTCACTCAGAAGAAGCAGCAAAGTCTCTATACTACCCTACAAGACCCCTCTGTCTATCAGATCTCCTCTTCTACAGTGCTCCACTCACTCCCAGCTTCAGCCACACAGCTCTTCTTGCTGATTTTTGATTCTGTGCATCAAATAGATCCCACCCTGGTGAATCAAAATTTGTGGTTTACTTTGGAATGCTCTTCTTCAGATGTTTTCATGGCTTGTTCCCACATCGCCTTCAAGTATTTTCAAATAATATGTTATCAGGAAGACATTCTCCAAACATGTTTTCAAAATTTAAAACTATAATTCCCCCTGTCTCTACAACACAGAAACTTCCTGGCACTCTTCCCAGCTAATTTTCTGCATAGCATTTATCATTTTCAATAAACTAATTTATATATAATTTAAATTTTATATGATTTAATTGTTTGTTTTTATTCTCCTCACTAGAATGTAAGCACCAACATGGTAACTTTTAATGGTAGTTTTCATAAATTTATCCACAACCCAGAAAAGAGTCCTCACACAAGGTAATACATAGACTAATTTCAGTAACTATTTTTTAGTAAATTACTCCATAAATCTATAATCCATCCCCTTACCCCCAACCATATGGACACTTTATGTAGACTAGGGAGAAATTTTTTTAAGAAAAAAATAAAGGGGATAAAAGTCAGATGACATCATCTTTAAATATGAACACAAAATACATTCCAATGCCAAATATATATATAATAATCTACCACTCTGAATTAGCCACACTACAGATCTCCTTAACTAAAATAGATAATTAAGTACTGGCTACATAAAAAAGAATCATTGCCAAGGGATATTTGATATTAAACCAGAAAACCAGAAACTGGAATCTATTTGTGTTTCTTTAACAGGCTCATAATTGACCTTGACTAAATGATTTTATTATTTTCTACATTGTCTTGGTATTCTTATAAAATTGGGAAGTTTAGTTGTATCATGAGCCTGATTTTTAAAAATGCTGGGAAAATTAACAGACTAGTGTTTTTCAGAAGCTTTAAAATTTGATTAAACTTTCTATCTTCAACACAAAATGAAATGTGCCTCACTGTGTATGATTTACTCGCTTATATCCGAAGACCTTTGATTAGGATAATCCTTCAAATATAAACAATTAGTAACAGACCATTTATTTACTAAATGTTATAGAAGAGAGCCAGCTGTCTGTATTTTCTTCACTTCACTGTTCTGAAGTTAGAATTTTCTCATGACGTTTCACCATTTAAAAATGTTCACTTAAACATGACAGCCTTTGCGGATTGGATATTTGTAAGGTTATTTTCCACATGCTGTCCCAGAAGAAACTTATTTGGTCTAAGCAAATGATTAGCATTTCCATATGATTTGACTCTACTTTTACTATTGCCCAGAAACCTGTCTTATCACTTAATTTAATTTGATATGAAAAAGGCCTCCTTTTAATCAACTTTAAAGTTATGTTCTGCTGACTTACAAATGAGAGGTCAATGCTAATTGAGAGAAGCCTTAAAAAGGCTGGTACCTTTTATGCCCGCACAAAGATTCCATGCTCTGTATGTTCTGATACTTGATTTTCCCATATTGCCTTATGAGGTTAAGAAGATGAATGCTCATTACTTTTAATCCTTACCATGATTTATGAGCCTCTTGGTATCCTTTCCCCAGAGCAGCTACAACTGTGTGGCTGTTCTGCCTGCTGCTTAAATTACACAGACATCTGCAAAGTAAATTATGGATTGTTGTCTCATAGACCATAACCAAGCATTCTCTTCATCTCTCCTGCAGCATTTTTTGATTAGAACAAAGCGTATGTATGTGTTTACTTGCTTCTATACTGAGAAATTTTAAGCTAACTGAAATGATAGCACAATGACCTAGATAGTGACCTGTCACAAAACATCAAAGCAGCATGACATATAAACAGGATGACTTTAAAGCCAGACAAAAAAAATTTAAAATTTCTCTCATTTATTTGTATTTTTCATCTTTATTTAAGGGATAACATCTTTAGGTTCACAGTAGGAAGGTGACCTTTAAAATTAACTGAAAATATGTGCTGTGGAATAAAACACATGCAAATGACCTTTGTGTCTCTGGGTGTTGAAGATTTTAAGAGCATCTTGTGGTCTATGACTCTTTAAACATTGAGCAAAGAAATGAATAAAAATCACATAAAGGAAAATTCATGAAAGATTGGGGTAGCCTTTTTAGATTTTTTTCCCCACTGATCTCACTCATAGTAAACCTGTTTTAACAATCCTGGAGGCTTGCAGCAATCATGAGTAATTGGAACAACTCTTTCTTCTGAATTAAAAGTCTGGCAGAGTCTAAGTTGAAACAGTCAACTGCTCCTGTATTTTCCTTTCTTTTCTGTCCTTGTCATTTCATGTAGATGATGAATCATAATTCCCAATGACAAGTCCATTGTGAAATCCTAACAGGCATGTATCATATTATTAACCTTTGACAATAGCCAAATTAGAAATATCCCTGCATTTATTTTCTTCAGACGTGCTAATTGCAATCCAAACAATAACCTCTCAGGGGAAAACCGCACTAACAAAATTTACAAAATGATTTCTAGTTATGCCTTACAAACTACATTATTTAAAAAAAAACAGATGGCTTTGCAATTCATTTTTTGAACCTGGTTGTCAACTCAGCAGGATGCAGTGAACATTAAACCAGAAATGCTCAAATCCACTCCTGGCTGAGCAGATCTGTTGATCCCTCTGTGGTTCCATCAGTTTCTGTTTCACCTCATCACTGCTGAGAGGCAGTGCTTTCTAAGTGTCAGGACCTGATATTCATACAGATGCCCTAAAGACTTGTCTTTTTTAAGGACAGATCCTAGATCTGTTTGTCTTTTTGTCAGCCAACAGTCACTTCCAAAACTTTCCTTTTTGCCAACACCCTTTGCCTCCTCATCTTCATATAATAAAGTATAGATGGAATCCTGAAGGATTCTACTTAGAGTTAAAACTCTATATTATTTAAATATATCTCTAAATAAATACATTATTTCTGAATACTGATTAAATATAAGTAATTTTCTAAGAAATTATCCAGGACAGACAGAAATAGAATTAAATTGGTGCTTCCAAAAAGTCTGACATAATCTCTCAATACTTGTTAGCAATCATCTTCTTACACTCACGCGCACACACATGCACACACATCCCTGATCAGTTTGTTCCTCTATGTTCAGAAGGAAACAAATAACAACAAAAAATGGCTCCAAATCACATAAAACATAAAGCCTAAATCCCAAACATGTTTTTAAATTTCATTTAAGGTTCTTAATCATCTATGCCTATTATTCTGCATTTATCTGCCAACAATTCTCATATTTAATGTACATTTCATTCTCTAACTCCCTAAGTGGTTTAAAATTCACCAAACATAAAATGATATCACATATCTTCATCCCTTTAATATATATATACCCTCTTCTTTACAAATTTTATCCATTTCTCATTATAGTCCAGCTCAAATACCCTTTGTTTGTGTTTTTTCTCTACCGTTCCCAACTATAGCAAGCAGAAGAAATGGCAACTTCAACCATATTTTTGATACTGGAACAAAAAAGTATTCTGTAAATGACCAAAGAGTGCTGTCTAACCATAGGAAAAGAGACTGAGTTCCTTCCTTTTTCTTCTTTCTTCTTTGCATGATTTATAATAAATTACTTATTAGGCAATAATGAATATAAGTGAGCAGAACAAGCAGTAAGTTTTGTAAAATGTTGAAGAGGAAATAGATTGCCTTTTATTTTGTTGTTCAAGAAAAAATTTATAAAAGGGGCAATGGACTGTAAACAGGCCCAAGAGCATTACTCTATTCAAAATTAAATAATGACAAAGAAAAAATATCCTTCTTAATAAACAAATGTTAACATAATAATAAGTTAGTTTGACTTGACACCTATGTAGTCAATGTTCTTGGAAATCTCTACTTTATTATAACATTCTACTGAGATTGTTCTCAGGTCTGTTTTCATTTGTGAAGTTCATGAAAACACTCACCTTAAAAGGAAAATAATTCCAAGCCATTCTCCTCAAATCTCTTCTGCATTAATATGAACTCTAATTAAATACAAATAAAGATTCTAATTTCTTTAAAATGTATCCTTTCTCAAGTTATTATCTTTAAATTACTCTTATGTAAAATGAATATCAAACTTTTTATATTTCTTTTTATCTTTGGTTTTAGCACAGAATGAACTAAAGGATATTTGAGAAGAATGTGCTTTTCTTATCTTTCATTTGGGCCTTCTTTTAAGACTTCATTAAACTTTAAATAAAAAGATACAAAGTCCTACATTAATAATTGGAATGGCTTGGTATTCATTTTTTATTCATATTTACATCACAGATAATATTTAGGTTGATGTAATCACGGGTTTTATAATGAGAACGAGTTGCCAGTTACAGGAATTAAATTTGAAATGTTTACCTTTCTTACTCTGTAAATATGTATATAAGATCTACATTGAAATCCCCCCTCCAAAATCATCCATGATCAGGGATCTTAAAATTAATTGAAATTTCCTACAAAAGTATAAAGATTTTACAAAGTAAAGGTAAGATGTTTCCCACAAAGAAATTTTAAATATTGATGAGAACGAGTTAACAAATGAAATGGATCACCACAGGGGAAGGAATGATTAGTATTTGAGATACAAAATGGTTAATTTCATTTTAAAATTATAATCTTAAAAATTTTACCTAAAATTTATATAGTGTTTACTCAAATCTGATACTTGAAATTAATTGGTAATGTTATAAAACTGCGTTAAAGCTTAACATTTTTTGAACAAGTTAATCTCATAAAAGGAACACTAAAGAAAAAGGCTTCATTTTTCTACTTATGAAATATAGGTATGCACAGAGAGTTTGAACACATATCACAGAAAGATCCATAAAACCATACGAGTTTAATTACATGCCTGCCTTATCTGTTCAACCTTGTCTTTCTGAGCTGCTATATCAATGGTTAATCTTAATTGATCACTGATTGGGAACTGAGAATATCAACCCTTTTTTGATGGCTGCCTAAGAATAGATTCTATCATTACATTACCAAACAGGGATTGTCAGAGCAACACTTTAATTGTTGTGTCCATGCAGGTTAACTGAAAGTGTCTAAATCTCAAAGTTTAGCTTTCTGCCATCAGCAAAGGAAAAACAGCTTACAATTACCAGCAAAAGAAACAACTGAATTAGACTGTGCCATATTAATATTAATAAAGACAAGAAAATTTGTGACTTTGTCTCTCTGTTTGTGAGCACTTCATCAGAGGTTTGCCTTTGAAATGAGACACATCCAATTTGACAAACATAATATCCACGAATTACAAGGGAGTAGGCAAAATGTCATAAAAATAGAATATAAAAGGAAAAAATAAATTTCTGATCTTCAAGAGGCACATAGCCACTAGGTCTTCTCAAATCTACATGTAAATTGAAACAGCATGAGAAAAAATACAGTAAAAGAGCTAAAAAATAGCTAAAACTATATTCTTGCTATTAGAACTTGTTACTTAAATTTTATGATTTTGTTGTGTTTATGGTCAAACATTTATAAGTATATGAATATTTGAATATTCTGATTTCTAATGAAGTATTTTAAAAAGTAAAAACCAATAAATATAATTTGAATTTTGAAGTACTTATTAAGAGGTTAAAAGCATATATCTTGACAAGGTTTAATTTTCACTTACCCTTAAAGAGGCTGGCATACTTTAAAACTCCAAACTGCTATTGAGTTCCAACTTGACTATATTCCCCAATGGAGCCAACCAGTTAGGTAACAGAGCTGGAAAGACAAACATACACAAAAAAAGTCTGAATGTTAACTATTTTCTCTAATATATATTTATTTTAGAATATTTACATTTTCTTAAAAGTTGCAAAGATGGTATAGAGAGTTCCTACACACCCCACACCAAATTTCCCCTATTGTTAACATCTTATATTAAAATGGTACATTTGTCGAAACTTTTGATACATTGTGATAGATGGATCAAAATGAACCAATCCTGATACATTAATCTGATTTTACTGGTTTTTCCCCTAAGACTCTTTTTCTGTTCTAGGATATAACATTGTCTTTAGTGGTTGTGTTGTTTTTTTCCTCTGGACAGTGATAGTTCCTCAGACTTCTCTTGCCTTTGATGACATTGAGAGTATTGAAAAGTAATGGTCAGATATTTATAGACTGTTCCTCAATTAGAATGTTCCTGATGCATCTCTCATGATTAGATTGAGGTTATATTTTTGGTGGGGAGGAAGTTCACAGAGGTAAAGTATCATTCTTGTCACTTTCTATCAAGGGTGTGTGTCATCAGCACAACTTTTTGATGTTGATGCTAATTTTCATGAGCTGACCGAGGTACTGTTTGCCACAATTCTGTGCTATGGTTTCTTCTGTTGCTATGTTCTGTACTGTGCTCTTTGGAAGCAAATCACTAAAAGCAGCCTATACTCAAGGAAAGGAAATTAAATGCCACCTCCTTGAGGGGGAAATACATACATGAATTATTTGGAATTCTATAAGATTTACCTATTCTTCCCATTTGTTTGTTTCCCTGTTTATTCGTTCATTCATTCAATAATTTATGTGTAAACTCATAAATATGCATTTTGTATTTTGTGTTATAATACAATACTACATTGTCTATTTTGTTTGTCAAATTGTTATAGCTTTGGCCTTTGTGAGCTCTTTAAATTGGCTTTTGTCTTTTTGGCATGCTTTTGTTTTATTTATTGAGTACTTCCCCATGTCCTGGCACTGTAAGATCATCCAATTAATCTTATATTGCATAATATAAATCTCATAATCTTCTTGCCTCAGCCCTAGACTCAGCTTTTTCTCCAAGGATTCCTGGTTGCTTTTATTGGGGAAAGGTATTGGAAACCAAGATCTGGCCACTAATTATGCTCCCTGCTACTGGGGTGTTATTGCTTCTAAGCCCTTTTAGTGGACTGTGCTAAGAAATAAGTGTATTTATTAATATATTAACATGTGTATGCACACATCCATATATCTATCAAACAGTAGCTTTAATAAGCTGAGCATTATTTCATACTGATAACTCCAACTCTAATCCCATAATATATTTTAATTAAACAGCATCTTGGGTTTAATAGAGTATATTATTGAAAGCATAGCTTATATTTTTTTGTTTTAAATGCTCCTATCTGGGTTATATATCAAAAGCAACTCTGAAAAAGATACCCACACAAGTGAGAAAACATGTTCATGGTGCCTATTCTGAAGAATCTTTAAGACGGTATATGGACATTTACTTTCATTCATTTCCACTAAAGTTCATCATGCATGAAAAAGGAAAATAGACTTTAATAATGTGTGCACACAACCACAGCTGCCTGATGTCTTTTTTTCTGCCAGGTGTCATATACTACAATAATAAAACATGAGTAGATATATTTTACTTAATAAGAACTAATATATTTACTTCTGTTGATGCATCCTATTATTGAGGTCATGTTTCATATTTTTTTTAAGATATAAGACTGAGTTACAGCAGAAATTTAACTTTTAATGAAATTATAAGATAATTAAAATTAATATGTATAGATTAATCATTATAACTAAATGGGTAGTCAGAATACTTATAAATATTTATCATCAGTTTTATCACAAAAATTGGATGGAAAATATCGATAGTAACAGGCCAGACTGATAATCCATATTGGATAACTATTATTTTCTGAAAGTAAAAACACCAACTCATTTTATCATTCTGTTATTCTGGTAACTGATAAAGGTTTACCTGTCAATCAAATTTTAAGTCTAAAACTGAAGTCAAGTGATAAATTATCAAGAAATGCTAAGCCATTCCATACCTTTAAATTATATTAGAAATTGTGATTACAATGTGCTAAATCAGTATTAGTTTCTGTGGCTATGGCAAGTAATTACCACAAATATAGTGGCATAAAGCAACAGAAATTTATTCTGTCACAGTTCTGAAGATTAGAAGTCTAACATCACTATGACTGAGGTGAAATCAAAGTGTTGCAGGGCTGTCCTCCTTTCAGAGGGTCTAGGGGAGAATCCATTTCAGTCCTCTTCCAGCGTTCAGTGACTATCTGCAAGCCTTGTCATGTGGCCACATCATTCCAGTATTCAAGGACAGCATCTTCAAATTTCTCTCTCCCCCTTCACATTGCCCTCTGTGTGTGTCAAATCTCCTTCTGCCTCCCATTTATGAGAATGAATGTGATAGCATTTGTGATAATCTTCCTATCTCAAGATGTTTTGATTAATCACATCTGCAAAGACCCTTTCTTGCCATATAAGTTAACATTCATAGGTTCCACGAATTAGGACATAGAGGTGTAGGGCAGTCATTTTTCAGCCTACCTTATGATCTTCCTGTCTCCTTCCGCAGGAGAGAAAAAATTTTACCCTAATAAAACAACTTCCTCACGAGTCTATCTCTCTAAAAGACAGTGTATGTGGCTAAGGTAGCATTAGAAATATAAACACTCACTATGAAACAGTGTTTTAAAATATTGCGTAAAACAACATAGGGCAAGCATATTATTAATTTGCTGAGAGAGAGAGAGAGATGGATGGTACTTAATAATGAAACTCAAATAATAACTTTTCTTCTTAGTAGACTAAGACCATAGATAACCCAATTATGTTGCAGCAAGCTGGACAAAAGCACACAGAACTGAAATGTCAGACTATAGATACATAGTCTTTAGAAAGATCTTAATTAATCAAACATGTGAAAACTTTTAAAGGAAATGTTTTCTAAAATCTAAAGCATGCTACATTTATAAAGTATTATTACTGGTACAATACATCTTTTCTGTTGGATCAACTTTCAAGGGACCTTGACACTAAGAAAGATAAATCCTAAGGCACTAGCAATAATGTCAGAGGAGTGGGAGCTGATAATTCAGGAAATTATCAGAGAGAGAGAAAAGCATAAATGGCTCCAGTGGGGTTTAAATTCCCAACACTGTTAAGGAAATCTGGACCTCTTGGGCCACATGAAGGAAGAGAACTAAAAATGATCTACCTGCATGCAACTGGCATGTAGAAAGAGCAGCCCCATCTATGAAATGGGAATTAAGATATAAAAAAAAAAAAACAAAAAACTTCTGCCCACCAATATTGGGAAGCTGCACACATATCAGCCACTCAATAGGGGCCATAAATAGAAAAGAGGTCATCCTTGAGAAAGCAGATGGCAAGCTTGGACTTGATGTGTGTACAAAATCCAGATTCACACAAATACATAATGTGGTGACTTCAACCCAGAATAGTAACATATAATGTGGTATAGAACTGATGAATCAATAGAAACTCAGCAGAGCAAATACCAAATACAAAAATGTCTTAAGAGATTTTTTTTTTATAACTTAAGACACTAGATTCCACATTAGGGAAAATAAAGAGAATGCAAGACATCATCAACAAAAGTCAACACAGCAATAAAAGGAAGAGCTGCTTCTTAAGAACTAGAAATAATAAAATAACCTGTAATAGACATATAATATTCCAATTTAAAGTCTTCAGAGTTGGAGGAAGAAAAACTAACATTTTTCTAGAAGAAATAAACATATTGGATCAAAAAAGCTATAAATATATATGTATTTTATATATTATATATTTTATATGCATATATTTATATATACATATTATATATTTTATGTATGTATATATAAATATATTTTATATATTTATAATTATATATATGTTATACATATATATAAAACTATATCCCTAGGGGGAATCTTATGGGCCATTCATAGCTAATCCTAATATTCATTTGGAAGAAAAAAAGCCAAGAAGTTCACAGACTATGTTAAAAAGATAAATTGACCCTATGAGATATTAAAAATTATTATTAAAATTATAGAAAAATATTTTATATTTTGGCACAGTTAGAATCCAAATGATATATAGAAAGTAAGATAAAGCTGAGAAACAAACCTGCACCTGTATGGAAATTTGATATACAGCAGAGATGCCATTGAGATCAGTGAGAAAGGGACAGGCTACTAAGTAAGTGGAGATGGAACAATTTGCTATGCCGATGCACAAAATCGAGAGTACAGACATTTCTTGATATCAGCAGGAGATTTCTTCCTGGGCACCCACAGATACCAAAAATCTGCAGATGCTCAAGTCTCTTATATAAACTGATGTACATAAACTGTGCATATCCTCCTGTATATTTTTTTTGTTTGTTTTTTGTGGTTTTTTTTTTTTTTTTTTTTTTTTTTTTTTTTTTTTTTTTTTTTTTTTTTTTTTTTTTTTTTTTTTTTTTTTTTTTTTTTTTTTTT
>RJWJ010000541.1:0-65479 GCA_004363605.1 Indri indri
GATGGTGAGTACATGTGGTGCTTGTTTTTCCATTCTTGGGATACTTCACTTAGTAGAATGCGTTCCAACCCTATCCAGGAGTATACAAGAGGTGCTATATCACCATTGTTTCTTAAAGCTGAATAGTACTCCATGGTATACATATACCACATTTTACTAATCCACTCATGTATTGATGGACACTTGGGTTGTTTCCACATCTTTGCAATGGTGAATTGTGCTGCTGTAAACATTCGGGTGCAGGTGTCTTTCTCATAGAGTATCATTTGATCTTTTGGGTAGATGCCCAGTAATGGGATTGCTGGATCGAATGGTACTTCTAATTGTATCTCTTTAAGGTATCTCCATATTGCTTTCCACAGAGGTTGCACTAGTTTGCAGTCCCACCAGCAGTGTATGAGTGTTCCTATCTCTCCTCATCCACGCCAACATTTATTGTTTTGGGACTTTTTGATAAAGGCCAGTCTCACTGGAGATAAGTGATATCTCATGGTGGTTTTGATTTGCATTTCCCTGATGATTAGAGTTGTTGAACATTTTTTCATATGTTTTTTGGCCATTATTCTGTCTTCTTTTGAAAAGTTTCTGTTCATGTCCTTTGCCCACTTTTTGATAGGGTTGTTTGATTTTTTCTTGTTGATTTTCCTGAGTTCTAAGTAGATTCTGGTTATCAGCCCTTCATCAGATTCGTAGCATGCAAAAATTTTCTCCCATTCTGTAGGTTGTCTGTTTGCTCTTGTGACAGTTTCTTTGGCTGTGCAGAATCTTTTTAATTTGATCGGGTCCCATTTATTTATTTTGGTTGCTGCTGTGATTGTCTTTGGGGTCTTCTTCATAAATTCTTTGCCTAGGCGAATGTCTAGAAGAGTATTTCCAACATCTTCCTCTAGAATTCTAATAGTTTCACTCCTCAGGTTTAAGTCTGTTACCCAGCGTGAGTTGATTTTTGTGAGAGGTGAAAGGTGTGGATCCTGGTTCAGTCTTCTACATGCGGCTATCCAGTTTTCCCAGCACCATTTATTGAATAAGGATTCTTTTCCCCAGTGTATGTTTTTGTCTACTTTGTCAAAGATTAGGTGGCTATATGAGGATGGTTTTATATCTGGGTTCTCAGTTCTGTTCCACTGGTCAATGGCTCTATTTTTGTGCCAGTACCAAGCTGTTTTGATTACTACAGCCTTATAATAAAGTTTGAAGTCTGGTAAGCTGATACCTCCCATTTTGTTTTTATTGCCTAGAATTGTTTTCGCTATGCGGGGTCTTCTCTGGTTCCATACGAAGCGTAGAATTAATTTTTCTACATCTGTGAAGAATGATGTTGGTATTTTAATAGGGATTGCGTTGAATCTGTAGATCACTTTGGGTAGTATAGACATCTTAACAATGTTGATTCTGCCAACCCACCAGCATGGTATGGTTTTCCACCTGTTTACATCCTCTGCTATTTCCTTCCTCAATGTTTCATAGTTCTCCCTGTAGAGGTCTTTTACCTCCTTAGTTAAATATATTCCTAGATATTTTATTTTCTTCGTTGCTATTGTGAAGGGAATTGAGTCTTTGATTAGGTTCTCGGTATGACTGCTGTTGGCATATACGAAAGCCTCTGATTTGTGTGTATTGATTTTATATCCTGAGACTTTACTGAATTCATTTATCAATTCCAGGAGCCTCTTGGTTGAATCCAGATATAATATCATGTCATCAGCAAATAGTGAGAGTTTGATCTCTTCTGTTCCCATTTGTATGCCTTTAATCCCACTCTCTTGCCTGATTGCTGTGGCCAGTACTTCCAGCACTATGTTGAATAGAAGTGGAGATAGTGGGCAACCTTGTCTGGTTCCAGTTCTAAGTGGGAATGCTTTCAATTTTTCCTCATTCAGTATGATGTTGGCTGTGGGTTTGTCATAAATGGCTTGTATCATTTTTAGGTAAGCTCCATCTATGCCTATTTTGTTAAGTGCTCTTGTCATAAACGGGTGTTGAATTTTGTCAAATGCTTTTTCTGCGTCTATTGAGAGAATCATATGGTTTTTGTTTTTGCTTCTGTTTGTGTGGTGAATTAGGTTTACAGATTTGCGTATGTTGAACCATCCCTGAATCTCTGGGATGAAGCCCACTTGGTCATGATGGATTATTTTCTTAATAAGCACCTGGATTTGGTTAGCTAGAATTTTGTTGAGAATTTTTGCATCTATATTCATAAGGGATATTGGTCTGTAGTTTTCTTTTTTTGTTGTGTCCTTTCCTGGTTTTGGTATCAGGGTTTGTTGGCTTCATAAAATGTGTTGGGGAGGAATCCATCCTTCTCGATGCTGTGGAATAATTTCTGCAGGATAGGCACCAGTTCTTTATAGGTGTGGTAAAATTCAGGTGTGAAACCATCTGGTGTGGGACTTTTCTTTTTTGGGATGTTTTTTATTGCTGTTTCAATTTCGGTCCTTGATATTGGTCTGTTCAGGAATTCTATTTCTTCCTGGTTGAGCCTAGGGAGGCTGTGTGTTTCTAAAAATTTGTCCATTTCCTCCACATTTTCCCGTTTGTGTGCATAAAGGTTTTTGTAATATTCATAAATTATATCTTGAATCTCCCAGAGAACTAAATTCTGATGCGAAGCTCTGCCGGGATGGTATCCAGGAGGCTCTTCTAATTAGGATAACTCTTGGCCTCAAGCAATCCTCCTGCCTCAGCCTCCCAAAGTGCTAGGATTACAGGTGTGAGCCACCATGCCCAGCCTTGTATGTCCTTTTAATATGCTGTTGGGTTTGGTTTGCTAGTGTTTTTAAAAATGATTTTTGCATCTATATTCATGAGGGATATTGGTCTGTAGTTTTCTTAGGATATCTTGGTCTGGCTTTGGTATTAGGGTAATGCTGGCCTCATAGAATGAGTTAGGAAGTGTTCCCTTGCTGCATTTTTTTGGCCGAGTTTGAAAAGGATAGGTGTTAATTCTTTTTTAAACATTTTAAACATTTTACCAGAGAAGCCATCTTGTACTGGGCTTTTCTTTGTTGGAAGATTTCTCATTACTGAATCAAACTCTTGTTGGTTCTAGGTCTAGTCAGATTTTCTGTTTTATTTTCAGTTGGTTTTGATAGTTTATGTGTTTCTAGGAATTAATCCATTTCATCTAAGTTATCTAATTTGTTGGCATACAGTTTATAATATTGTCTTATAATCCTTATTATTTTTGTAAGGTTGGTAGTAATGTCTCCACTTCCATTCCTGCTTTCAGTAATTTGAATCTTCTCTTTTTTTCTTGGTCAGTCTAGCTAGAGGTTTGTCGATTTCATTTACCTTTTCAAAGAACAAACTTTTAGTTTCATTGATCCTCTCCATTGCTTTTCCATTCTCTATTTCATTTATCTCTGCTCTAATGTTTATTATTTCCTTCCCTCTGCTTGTTTTGGGCTTAGTTTTCCTTTTCTGATTCCTTAAGGTGAACGGTTAGGTTATTGATCTGAGATTTCTCTTTTTTAATGTATGTGTTTACAGTTATAAATTTCCCTTTGAGCACTGCTTTCACCGTAAGTATTGGTATGTTTTGTTTTTATTTTTATTTATCTTAAAATATTTTCTAATTTCCCTTGTGATTTCTTTGAGTCCTTGATTGTTTAAAAGCGTGTTTATTACCCCATATATGTTAATTTTTCTGATTTCCTTCTGTTATTGATTTCCAATTTTATTCCATTGTGGTCAGAGAACATACTTCGTATGATTGCAGTGTTTTAAAACTTATTGTGACTTATTTTGTATCCTAACATGGTCTACCCTGTAGAATGTTCCATGTGCATGTGGGAAGAATGCATATTCTCCTCTTGTTGGATGGAGCTTCGTATTGATGTCTATTATGTCTAGCTGGTTTATAGTGTTGTTCAAATAGTGACATTCAAGTCCTCTGTTTCTTTATTGATATTTTGTCTAGTCCTAGACATTATTGAAGTCTTCAGCTACTACATTGTACTATCTTTTTCTCCCCTCAATTCTGTCAGTTTTGTTTTTAGGTGCATATAGGTTTATAATTGTTATATCTTCATGATGGATTGACCCTTTTATCATTTTATAATGTCCTTCTTTGTCTCTTGTAACTATTTTTGTTTTAAAATCTATTTTGTCTGATATTAGTATACCCGCTATAGCCCTCTTTTGGTTACTATTTACATGGAATATCTTTCTATGCTTTCTCTTTCAACCCACTTGTGTATATATTTGGTCCTAAAGTGAGTCTTTTGTAAACAGTGTATATCTTTTTGGGTCATTTTTTAATCCATTCTGCCAATTTCAACCTTTAATTGGAGAGTTTAATCCATTTATATCTAAAGTAATATTGTTAAGAAAGGACTTCTGCCACTTTGCTTCTTGCATTCTATTTGTCAAACCTTTTCCCCTCAATTCCTCCGTTTTCTAGTATAACTGTTTTGATTCCTTTCTTGATTCTTTTCCTATATATTTTTTAGTTTTATTTCTTAGTGGTTACCCTGGAGATTATGATTAACATTGTAATTTATAACAATCTAGTTTGGATTAATAACACCCTTATTTATTACTTATTTGTTTGTTTGTTTATTTATTTTTGAGACAGGGTCTAGCTCTGTTGCCTGGGCTAGAGTGCAGTGGTGTCATCACAGGTCACTGCAAACTCCTGGGCTTAGGCAATCCTCCTGCCTTAACCTCCTGAGTAGCTGTGCTACAGGCGTGTGCCTCCATGCCTGGCTAACTTTTTTATTTTTTGTAGAGATGAGGTCTCAACTATTACCCAGCCTGGTCTTGAACCCCTGGGCTCAAGTGATCCTCCCATCTTGGCCTCCCAGCATGCTAGGATTACAGGTGTGAGCCACAGTGCCTGGCCAATAGCACCTTAATTTAAATAGTATACAAAAGCTTTGTTCCTATATAGTTCATTTTCTTGCCTTTATGTTGTTATATTGTCACAAATTACATATTTATACATTGCTCAATGACGTAGATTTATAATACTGTTTTGTTTAGTTCTCTTTTAAATCTAGTTGAAAAGAGAAAAGGAGTTACAAACTAGAAATACATTAATATTGACTTTTATAGTTATGTATTTATTTATCTTTACTGATGTTATTTCTTTTTTTTTTTTTTTTTTTACTGATGTTATTTCTTCATAATGGATTCAAGTTATTGTTTATTGTTCTTTCATTTCAGCCTTAAGGACTGCCTTTAGCGTATGTTGTAGGGAAGGTCTACTAGCAGCAAACTCTCAGTTTGTGTTTATCTGGGAATGTCTTAATTTTGACATTTTCGTTTTCATTGAGAAATTTACACAACATAAACTAACCACTTAAAGTAAACAATTCAGTGGTACTCAGTATAATCACAGAGTTGTTCAACCACTACCTCTATCTAGTGCCAAACATTTTCACCCCACTAAAGTAAAACTCTGAATGCATTAAACATTTATTCCATATGTGTTCCTTCTCCCAGCAATTGTCAACCCCTCATCTGCTTTCTGTGTCTGGATTTACTTAGTCTGGGAATTTCATATAAATGGAATTATGCAGTGTGGCCTTTTGTGTCTGGCTTCTTTCACTTAGAATAATGTCTTCAAGGCATTGCAGCATGTATTAGTACTTCATTCATTTTTAATGACTTAATATTCCATGGTATGTATATATCCCAAATTTGTTAGTCCATTCATCTGTTGATGGACATTAGATTGTTTCCACCTTTTCACTATTTGAATAGTGCTGCTATGAACATTTATATGCAAGTATCTGGGTGCCTGTTTTCAATTTTTAGGAGTATATATGTAAGAATAGAATTGTAGAATCATATTTTAATTCTTTAACTTTTTGGGAGATGGCCAAACTGTTTTCCACAATGGCTGAACCATTTAACCTTACCACCAGCAATGTACAAGGGTTCCATTTCTCCACATCCTTACCAACACTTATTTTATGTTTTTATTTTTATTTTTTAAATATAGCCATTCTTGATGGTGTCAAGTGCTATCTCATGCTATCTCATGATGGTTTCAATTTGCATTTCCCTAAAGGCTAATGATGTTGAACACCTTTTCATGTACTTTTTGGCCATTTGTGAAACTTTGTTTGAAGAAATGTCTGTTCAAATCCTTTGTCCATGATTGATTGCTTGATTGAGATGGATGGGGTGTTGCTATGTTGCCTAGGTTGGTCTTAAAGTCCTGGGCTCAAGCAATCCTCCTGCCTCAGCCTCCTGAGTAGCTGGGATTACAGGCATGCACCACCATGCCTAGCCCTTGGTCCATTTTTTAAAATTAGTTATCTTATTGTTGTAAATGTTGTTTGTATATTCTGGATACTAGACAGTTATCAGATGTATGATTTGCAAATATTTTTCTCTATTCTGTAAGTTGTTTATTCACTTTTTAAAAATTTTTATAAATTAATGGGGTACAAGTGCAATTTTGTTACATAGATTGCATAGTGGTCAAATTAGGACTTTTAGGGTATCTGTCACCTGAATAATGTACACTATACTTACTAATTAATTTCCTCCCACCTCCTCACCCTTCTGAGTCTCCATTGTCTTATCATTCCACTCTCTACATCCATGTTCTTTTCAGTTTCTTAATAATGTCTTTTGTTGCACAAGTTTTCCATTTCGAGGAAGTCTAATTTATCTATTTTTTCTTTTCTTATATCTCAGTTTTTGAAGCATCGTTTTGCTGAATATAAAATTCTCGGTTGACAGTCTTTTTTTCCAGCACTTTGAGTATGTCATCTTATGGAAACCTTTTGGCTTTCACAGTTTCTGATAAGAAATCAGCTGTTGTCCTTATTGAGAAATCAGAAATCAGCTAATATCCTTATTGAGGATCCCTTGTATGGGATGAGTTGCTTCTCTTTAGCAGCTTTTGGGATTCTTTCTTTGTCTTTGGCAGTTTGATAGTGATGTGCCTCTTTAAGTTTGTCCTACTTGGCATTCATTGAACTTCTTGGATGTTTTTAGCCATTATTTTTAAGAATATTCCTTCTGTTTTTCTCTCTCTTTTCTCCTCTGGGAGAGGGGACTTCATTATGTATATGTTAAGATACTTAATGGTGCCCCACAAGTCTGTTAGGCTCTGTTCATTTTTCTTCTTTCATTTCTCTTTCTGTTCCTCAGACTGGATGATCTGAATTGACCTGTCTTCAAATTTGCCGATTCTTTCTTCTTCCTGCTCAAATCTGTTGAGTCTCTCTAGTTAATATTTTATTTCAGTTATTGTACTTTACAATTCTAGATGTGGTGACACACCATTTTTGTGTTTGGTCTTCTTCAGGGGCAGTTTCTAGCCTTTTTCCTATGTATGGACCATACTTTCTTGTTTCTTTGCATGCCTTATAATTTTTTATTAATTACTGGGTATTTTAAATATAATGTGGCAACTCAGGAAATCTGTAATACATTCTGTCTCCTCCCCAGGATTTTTCATTGCTGTTTGTTGTAGCAGTAGTTGTTTATTTGTTTGGTGACTCTTTTGCACTACTTTTGTAAAGTCTGTAATCTTTGTTGTGTGTGGCCATTGAGGTCTCTGTTCTGTTAACTTAGTGGTCAGCTAGTGGTTGGACAGGGATTTCCTAAAATGCTTAGAACCCCGGGAATCTCCCAGTCTTTCCAGGGTGGCTCTGTGTGTGTGTTGGGGCATGCTTTCAACACTCAGCCAGGCAGTGTACAACCCTGCCTTTGCCTTCATTTCCTTCTTGCATAGAGCCTGAAATTCAGCCAGAAGTGAGAGCTTAAGGCCTTCTCAGTTCTTTCCTGAGCATGTGCATGGTCCTTGGCGTGTGTGTGACCTTCTCTAGTAGATCTCCAAGAATATGTAGGAGCTTTTTAAAATTCCTTACTCCCCATATCATTGTATTCCTCAGTGTTTCCTCCCAAGCTTTTTGGTTACTCTCTTGTTTGCCCTGTTACTATCCATTGTTCCTGGCAGAGGTGACTAGTACATTTTCTTGTTAATGTTTTTGACAACTCCCTCTCCCCCATGTAGCATGTAGCTGCCTTGGCACTGGGAGTTCTAAGACAGGTGAGATAAAGGCAAGCCCTTTGAGCTAGTCCTTCAGGGAGCCACCACCAGACAGGTCAAAACTAACAATCACAATTCTTCATAAATAAGGTCCATTCTGCTTCCTCCAGTAGTGGTACCTGTACCAGAAATGCAGACTGTTATTTTCAAGGCACCATCAAGCTAGGGAGCTGGGGATGGGACCAGGGTAAGTTAATATACCACAAAGTTCTGGTTGTTTACTGAGATTCAGCTAGTTTTTCTTGAGTAAGCATTCTCCTGGTTGCTCCAACTTTTGATTAGTCTCCGGAGTACTGAGAAGTGGATTCTAACCAGTTTTTTTTGCCAATTTCTTCCTTGCTTTTATGTTGGGGAGGACTTTTGGAGTACCTTACTCTGCCTTGTTTTGCTGATGTTACCCTGTGTTTATATAATCCCATAGATTCTGATTCTGGATCTGACTCAGATTCTGATCAAGAGAATGCTGCTTCTGGCAGTAATGCCTCTGGCAGTGAAAGCGATCAAGATGAAAGAGGTGATTCAGGACAACCAAGTAATAAGGAACTGTTTGGAGATGACAGTGAGGATGAGGGAGCTTCTCATCATAGCGGCAGTGATAATCACTCTGAGAGATCAGACAATAGATCAGAAGCTTCTGAGCATTCTGACCATGAAGACAATGACCCCTCAGATGTAGATCAGCACAGTGGATCGGATGCCCATAATGATGATGAAGATGAAGGTCATAGATCAGATGGAGGGAGCCACCACTCAGAAGCAGAAGGTTCTGAAAAAGCACAATCAGATGATGAAAAATGGGACAGAGAAGATAAAAGTGACCAGTCAGATGATGAAAAGATACAAAATTCTGACGATGAGGAGAGGGCACAAGGATCTGATGAAGATAAGCTGCAGAATTCTGATGATGATGAGAAAATGCAGAACACAGATGATGAGGAGAGGCCTCAGCTTTCCGATGACGACAGGCAGCTGTCTGAGGAGGAAAAGGCTAATTCTGATGATGAACAGCCAGTGGCTTCTGATAATGATGATGAGAAACAGAATTCTGATGATGAAGAACGACCACAGTTGTCTGATGATGAGAAAATGCAAAATTCTGATGATGAAAGGCCACAGGCCTCAGATGAAGAACGTAGGCATTCAGATGACGAAGAGGAACAGGACCATAAATCAGGTAATACATTTATAAGAACCGAAATGGTTTAGGAGAAGCATCCAGATACGGCAGTGGCCCATTTGTTCTTTTTTCATTCCCATTATTATTACCATGTTTTTTTCTTCTGTCCCCCATTTCAACCTTTTCTAACTCTATATGTTTTGCTTCTTGTAAATCTTTCTAATCCGTTTATTCTTGCTCTCTGTTTCCCTTCTATCCCTTGATGATAGATCATGGGAAAAACAATTTAAATAGGACAGTTTTGGAGAGGTGTGTATGGTGCTAGAGAGCTAGATGATGAGTTGGTTCCATTTCAGTGGGTAAGGAGCGTGCCTCATGTGCCTGGGGAAAAACAGTAACATTGAAATGTCCCCGTAGAGTAGCCGTACTGAGACGTGGGCACTGAGATGTTCCAGCTCACATTTTTAAGATCCAAAATTTGATCATCCGGAGGTAGTCAGGCTCTAAGGAGTTTACTCAAACTAATCAAATTTACAAAAAACTAATATATAAAAATTGAATTGCGAAATTGTTTCAAGAGGACCAGTTATTTCTTCCTTATCATTGCATTCTTTCCTTGGGGTAAATCTATAGTGGATACCAAATTATGATAATCAGGAGGTTGCCGAGGGTGTGTAACATCTAGAAAATGTAAACAGGGCTAGATGATCTCAGTGGACAGTGTTATGAGCTATGCCAGTTTGATGTGTGAGTCCTCACCCTACCCAGATGAGCTTGGGTCAAAGCACTCATTCGCTAAAGACTACAGGAAACACGTAGCCAAACTTAGGCTTCTGCATCCCCCTTATATAATTGTCATTTAGACTATTCTGCTCAAGTAACATACCCTTCCTGTAGAGTGTAAAAAAGAAATTTGAGATCACATTCCTTGGTATTATATAAAAGTCACCTTAATTAGGTTGAAGTCTTTCTGAAGTATTGTCTGGATTGCTTCATTTCTGTGAGTGATTGGTTATATTAATTACATTTTGATCTTGTCCTCTTAGCATAAATGTGGGGGAACCTTTTCCTCTGTAACACATACGTCACAGGATAGCATTCAGAACTACATTTTGGCATTATTGAGAGAAGAGGGCAGAATGTTTCCAGAGATGTATATAGGTCTGTGTAGACTGTGAACGATGTAAATATTCAACAACTAGTTCAGAGTAGGGTTGTTTATGTCATTATCAGAATCTTTAAGGCTCATGCACTACCTCCTAAATACCAGCAGACTGACTGAAGATTAGAATCATAGTAGGGAATCTTGTAGCTGGTCATCCTGCTTAACTCTCGCTAGTTGTACTGTGGTTTTGTTGATTTTCATCAAGTTTTTAGTTAAACAATTATACCATTTAGGAATAGTGATATATTTGTCTCTTCCAATATTTTTACCTTTTTTCTTTTGTAATTCGTTTCATATAAATTTGATCATAAGTGTCAGTACTATTTTTCTCAGTTCTACCAAGTTTTTCTGCTTTCAGAAACCAGTGTTCCTTTTTAAAATTTTGTTTTTAAGCCAACGTATAGTAGGGTTTTTTTTACCCGTGTGTACAACTCTATTAGTTGTAATATATGTATAGATTTGTGTAACCGCCACCACAGTCAGGATACAGCAACAGTCCCTGACCTTTTTGGCACCAGGGACTGGTTTCGCAGAAGACATGGAAGGGTGTTGGGTGGGGGGAGGCGGAGCTCAGACGGTGATGGGAGCGATGGGGAGCAGCTGTAAATAACAGATGAAGCTTTGCTGCTTGCTCGCCCACCTGTGCTCACCTGTGCAGCGTGATTTCTAAGTTTTATGGAAGACAATTTTTCCATGGTGGGGGATGCTCAGATGGTTACGCACAGCCTGGTTCCCAGTAGGCCAAGGACCAGTAGCAGGCTGTGGCCTGGGGGTTCGGGACCACAGGCATATAGAACAGCTATGTTGTCCTAAAAAACTCCCTTATGCTATCCCCTTTGTGGTTATACACCCTTCCTCCACCCCAACCCCTGGCACCTACTGGTGTTTTCTGTCACTATACTTTTATCCTTTTCAGAATGTCATATAAATGAAGTCATACCATAAGTATGCAGCCTTTTCAGATTGGCTTCTTTCACTTAGCATAATGCATTTTAGATTCATCCAAATGGTTACATTTATCAGTAGTTAATTCATGTTTATTGTTAAGTAGTATTCCATTGTATGGATGTACCACAGTTTATCTCCAATGTTGCTTTTAAAACATAAAATTCAAAGTTATAATGCGACTGTGATTATGCAGAACTTCTAATTCTACTCTTACAGAATCTGCAAGAGGCAGTGATAGTGAAGATGAAGTTTTACGAATGAAACGCAAGAACACAATTGCATCTGATTCAGAAGTGGATAGTGACACTGAGGTGCCAAAAGGTACCCCTATTATTTTTTTTATGTATGTGTGTATTTCTGTATCTGTTTCTGTATTTAGCTGTAGTTTACTCCCAACCCTGAGTGTTTACCCCAGATTGCAAGACCAACAGAAAATAGTATAGATACACTTAGTGTACCCAGAGAAGTTGTACAGATATTAGGGGCTCATGCTTAATCAGTTGCAGAACAACCTAATTCTTTGTTTATAGTTGGAGTGAATCCATTGTTAGGGGGCTAAACTTCTGGTTGGGATGGAGGTGACTATGACCATTCTTCAGTTTGAATCATGGCAGTCCCATTGCACCTCATTTTTAAGTTCTTCACAGTTTAATATCTGATGAAGAAACTGATCCTTCAAGCTATGGGTTAGATGAAGAGTTTATAAAAACCCAGTGTCCAGGTGTGGTGGCTCATTCCTGTAATCCCAGCACTTTGGGAGGCCTAGGTGGGAGGATTGCTTGAGGCCAGGATTTCGAGACCAGCCTGAGCAACACAGCAGGACCTCATCTCTACAAAAAAATACCAAAATTAGCCAGGTGTGGTAGCAAATGCCAGTAGTCCGAGCTACTCGGGAGGCTGAAGTGGGAGGATTGCTTGAGCCTAGGAGGTTGAGGTTGCACTGAGCTATGATGACACCACTGTACTCTAGCCTGGGTAACAGCGAGACCCTGATTCAAAAACAAAAACAAAAAACAGGGGGAGTGGGGAGGAGGGGACGGGTATATGCATACACAAAGTGTGATGTGCGCCATCCGGGCGATGGACATGCTTGAAGCTCGGACTTGGGGGGGTGCAAGGGGGGCAAGGACAACATATGTAACCTAAACATCTGTACCCCCATAATATGCTGAAATAAAAAAAAAAAACTAAAAACAAGAAACCCAGTGTTTATTTGTTATAACGATTCAAGGAGATCTACCTGTTCACCTCTTTGTATGACTATGTTTGCAAATGGCAAGTCACTGTGCAATGAAGATGTTAGTGTAAGTTATAGCAAACATTATTTATTGAAGAGATGAGCTCTTGCTATATTGCCCAAGCTGGTCTTGAACTCTTGGGCTCAAGCAACCCTCTTGCCTTGGCCTCCTGAGTAGCTAAGACTACAGGTGCGTACCACCATACCAGACTAATTTTTAGAAAATTTTTTTAGAGATGGTGTCTTGCTGTGTTGCCTAGGAGCTCCTGGGCTCAAGCGATCCTCCCACCTCAGCCTCCTGTGTGGCTGGGACTACAGGTGTGAGCCACTGCGCTTGGCTAATAATTTTGATAGATACTTTGAATATGTACAGCTATTACTGTGCTGAATGGTAATTAGGTATTAATGTTAAATAGCTTATGTAAATTATGATAAGTAACATAACTAAAGCAAACGTTTAGAGGGCCAACTAGAGAAAAAAGGAGAGAGCTGGACAGAGCAGCATGCTCTGGGATTAACTTAAAGATCCGTAACTGGTAGTTATGTGCATAGACTTTGGAATTAGATGATCCAAGTTAGAATCTTTCTGTCTTCCCCTTCCAACTATATGATTTTGGTCAAATTAATTACTTACTAAGCTTCAATTGTTAGATTTGTAAATGGGAGATGATGCTAACAATCATATGGGTTATGAGAATTAGGTAAGATACGATCATTTTTTGCAATTTGTTCACAGATATTTATTGAGAATCTGCTGTGTACTAGTACTGTTCTGGGCACTGGGAATGTAGCAATGATCCAAACAGATGAAAACCCCTCCCTTGTAGAACTCACATTCTGTAGATAGGGTAGGGGGACTAATAGCACAATAAGTAAATTAAATATATAGTATATTGGATGGTGATAAGAACTAAGAAGAAAATAGGAAGGTACATGAGAGTGTGGGTAGGTAGGGTTGTAGCTTTGGTGATTTTTATCATACAGATGAATGAAGATCATGTAGATTTTAATTGTTAGAGTAACTTTTTTGAAGTGTTGATTGATTTCACACTTCTGTGGATGAGTATTTAGAAGATAGGTTTATCACAAAAGAGATATTTCTTGTATTGATATATTCAATACCCTGGCCTTCCTTTCCTCTTCTTTTTCAGTGATCTTGTCCTCTACCCTATCTCAGTAAGTTACTCTCATAGTTTTATCCTAGACATGTCATTACCAATAATTGTTACTCTTCTGTAATCTCAATTTTTATCTGTCTTCTTTCTCAACAACCTTCTATTTTCTGTTTACCCACTTTAGTACCCTGCCTTGGTTTATTGTTTTATATAGATTGTTGTTGTTGGTTTTGCCTATACCTAGGTGATGTTCTGCCTATGAGCATAGGGCCTGGGTAGACATGGATCTGTAATTTTGAAACTTGGGGGACTTATGTAGAGAATAATCCCCAACTTTGAGTAGACTGTAGAAAACATCTGGGCTTCTGGGGAATAAAGGCAAGTGGAAGAACAAGGTTACAGAAGGTGAAGGGAGAAAGAAGTGCCTCCTGTTTAGCTTTGCCTGGCACTGGATTTGCCCCCTTCCTGTTCTACACATACTCTAGTCAGGTCTTGGAGAGCCAGGCTCAGCGTTGTGTTTTGGGTGGTGTCCTGGTGCTGGTCCGGAAACACTGGGAATGTGTCGAAGTGATCAACTTTGAAGAACCTGAGTCACAGATAATAATACTGCACATTTTTCCTCCTGCATTGAAGATAATAGTGGAACCATGGATCTGTTTGGAGGTGCAGATGATATATCTTCAGGGAGTGACGGAGAAGATAAACCACCTACTCCAGGACAGCCTGTGGTAAGTAAAAATTACTAATGTGAACTGGGCCCCTTATTCAAGGCTAGTAAGTAAGACATTTCAGAGGTGAAGGATCTCTTACTCCAGGAAGAAGAAGTCAATAAATGAATTGTAATGTGGAAATACAATAAACAGATGAATTTCTTAGTTATGTAGGGAACCCTTGGTTATCAGGGGGAGTAGAAATAACTGCCCAGCATGAGTTGGTGCCATGCCTTAGATGGCTAGACTGGGAGGACCTGTGATGTGAGAACCATTGAAGTGTTTTTCTTGTTCATGCCAAGAATCGTGTGCTGTATTGATAATCTTCTCTGATTTATTAAAACAGAGTGACTTCATATTCAAATATTGATTAATTTCGTACTTCTGTTGATGAATATTTGGAAGATAGATTTATTATAAAAGAGATATTTTCTTGTGCTGATGAATCCAAACTGATCTTATTTCCTGTAAAGTTTTTCTGGGGTGGGTGGGTTGGGATGGGGATTAAGGGCTGCTTTAGTCCTCAAGGAATGTCTAAATATTCTTGCTCATCCGAATAATTAAAATGTGAAGCTTGAACTAGGACATTTCTAAGATCCCATCAAGCTCTAAAATTCTGATTCTTTTCCTAGGATGAAAATGGATTGCCTCAGGATCAGCAGGAGGAAGAGCCAATTCCTGAGACCAGGATAGAAGTGGAAATACCCAAAGTAAACACTGATTTAGGAAATGATTTATATTTTGTTAAACTGCCCAACTTTCTCAGTGTAGAGCCCAGGTAAGGAAATCAATTAAAATTTTTTCTGGATGTTGAATTAGAAATATATGGAATGTTAATGTTTTTCTTACTTTACATTGAGTTGATGAATCACAAAAATGGAAAATGGGTTATGTATCTCTAAAAAACTTAAGCATATCTCAAGATAGAAAAAGTATGTATTGATAAAGGAGACTTAATGCTTGTGATTGTTTTTAGTAGTTAGTAGTTTGGTACTTTCTTAGGAATTAGCAGGCATCACAAGCCTTCAAGATATTTTTTAATTAGTACAGCCCTGAAAATGCTGAAATTGAGAGTAGTGAAATTTGCTAGAGAAATGCACATGTCCACTGTAGCAACCATTGTTGATCTATTAATAGAAAAGCTAATGGTTTTGGACAATTAAACAGTGTTGATGAGTATTATTTACTAAGTTTGCTCAAGATCTTGTGCAATTTAAATTTTTTTGGAAAGCTAGAGCATATGTAGCTTCTTTGGAAGAGTTATACAACAAGAATAAAGAATATTTTGAATATTTACCTTTGCTTGTACTTTATTTCAAGCAATATGTATTAATGCCAAATTTTAAGGAGGTACAGTAGTTTGAATACTTCCTTGAACTTAAGCATGAAGATATTTGACCATTAGGATTTTAAAAATTATAGTATGATTCTTTGATACAGTGTTATGTATTAATAAAGATATTATTACATAGCAATAATATTCTTTATAAAATATTAATGGTTTATTTTGAAAATAATTTATAGACCTTTTGATCCTCAATATTATGAAGATGAATTTGAAGATGAGGAAATGCTGGATGAAGAAGGTAGAACCAGGTTAAAATTGAAGGTACATTTGAAAATGTATTTTTGTTCCCTGTTATATCAACAAATAATTGTCTGTGTCTTGAGAATATTAAAAAAATTTTTTTTTGTATTTTTTTAATTGATACATTGTAGTGAACATATTGCCTTTACAGAATTTTTTTTTTTTTTAAGAGACAGGGTCTTGCTCTGTTGCCCAGGTTAGAGTGCAGTGGCATGATCATAGCTCACTGCAACTTCAGACACCTGGGCTCAAGTGAACCTCCGGCCTCAGCCTCCTGAGTTGCTGGGACTACAGGTACATGCCACCACGCCTGGCTAATTTTTAAAATTTTTTGTAGAGTTGGGGTCTCGTTGCATTGCCCAGGCTGGTCTTGAACTCCTGTATTCTAGTGATCCTCCTGCCTTGACCTCCCAAAGTGCTGGGATCATAGGCATGAGCCATTGTGCTTGGCCTCAGAATATTTTTAAGGAAGAAGATATGTAGTTTTTCTCTATAAAGGTGTCATTTTTCTCATGGTTATACTTTTCTAATGCTTTTTAAAAATTGATAGCTACTTCCTTCAGAATAGGTAGTACTATGGTTAGGTCTTTAGAACTACCATCGTATATACTGTGGGTAAGTTTTTAGCAATTTCTTGAAGAGGAAATTCTTTAGGCCCTTTAATCTATAGACAAACAAATGATGTACAAAAGGAGACTTTATTATTATACCAGTACCTAACACTTCATTATATGACTCTCTTCTTTGTGTTCTTTCAATTGCTCTTGTTGACTGTTAGGAGAGAATTTTATTAGGAGAGAATCCCATTAGTGCTGCTCTTTGATATCTTATATTGTTTGGTTACTTCTATCCAGGGAAGGTCTCTGAACTTCTTTTAAGTAAAAAGAATGTAGGTTAAGTAGATATTTTAAAGCGAAATTGTACCAGGAACAAGAAGTAGTTAAACCCATGATACTAAAACTGGAGTTATGTATTTTAAATTCCTAAATCCAAAGGATTTCCTGTAAATTCATTATTTTCCAGTGGATATTGTACATAGTATTAGAATTTGAGACAGGGGTCTCACTCTGTCACCCTGGCCAGGGTGCAATGGCGCAATTATAGCTCTCATTGCAGCCTCAATCTCCGGGGCACAGGTGATCATCCTGCCTTAGCCTCTGCAGGAGCTGGGACTACAGGTATGCACCACCGTGCCTGGCTAATTTTCTTTTTAGAAATGAGGTGTCGCTGTGTTGCCCAGGCTTGTCTTAAACTCCTGGCCTCCAGTGTTCTTCCTGCCTTGGCCTCCCAAGTAGCAGGGATTAGAGACATGAGCCACTGTACCTGGCATCTGCTGTCTTTTAAAGCTTTGGTGTGTGAGAGAAAATAACCCTGGACCCTTCATTTATTGAGTGATATTTAAGACTAGGCTGACCAGTCTTAAAGAGTCAGTTGGTGGTATAGTTAATTTTTTTTTTTTTTTTTTTGATACAGAGTCTTGCTCTGTCGCCCTGGGTAGAGTGCAGTGGAGTCATTGTAGCTCACTGCAACCTCCAACTCCTGGGCTCAAGCCATCCTCCTGCTTCAGCCTCCCAAGTAGCTGGGACCATAGGCATGCACCACCACGCCCAGCTAATTTTTCTATTTTTAACAGAGATGGGGTCTCACTCTTAGTCAGGCTGGTCTTGAACTCTTAAGCTCAAGCAATCCTTCTGCCTTGGCTTCCCAGAATGCTAGGATTACAGGCGTGAGCCACCTTGCCCAGCCTGGTTAATTCTTTAATTAACAAGAAACCAGGTATAGCTTATGTACCTCTATGAGGTCTTCTATCTTTAGAAATAATGTGTCCTTCATCCCAGTAGGGTAAGACCTAGCAGCTTGTCCTATTGTAGCATTATTATTATTTGAATCACCTTATATAATAGAAAGCATTTTTCAAAATGGCTTCTCAGTGAATAATGGCCCATACGAGTTTGTGTCTTTATACGTGGCCAGCCTATTTTGTATAAGAGGGAAGGCAGGCATATTGACAGATTGTTGTGTTTTAATTCCTTATTAAGGAAAATTTCAAACATACACAAATACATTAAAAACAGTGCAAAGAACTCCCATGTGCCCGTGACTCACTTCAACAGTTGTGGAGTTGAACAATCTTGTTTCATCTATATTCCCCACTCCACATTCCCCAGACTATTAATATTTTGAAACAAATCTCGGATATGACATCATATTTAATTCACGAGTATTACTGAATTATTCAGTCAGCTGACTTTATGGCTGTTTATTTAATGAGGAATCAGTAAGGAAAGGGGAAGAACTGGAAAAGAACCATCAGGACCCAGTTGCAAAGACATTCACAGCTAACAATGGAGATCCAGAAAATCTAAGTGGGAGCGGGAACAGCTGTTTTTAGGGTTGATGGTGGGGGATGGGCATGGGGAAGTATGGTCTTAGCCTTTTCAGTTTTCAAAATGTTGGCTTCTCTTTGTTACCGGCTTCATTCTCATTCTTTTTATCCTTGTGAGTGTGTCCTTTTTAAATTTTTTACTGTCCTTTTATTGGGTTTCCAGGATGCAGCAGTGATAAGCTGCATGTGTTTAGTGTGCCATTTTTTCCTGGAAGTCCCACTGACTTTAATTTTAATAACAATGGTTTTCATTTTTCAAATCCGTCTGGTGTTTCCCCACCGTGCAGGTAAGATAAAGTTAGGCTCTAAACCTATACAAACCTGGAGTTTTAATTTTCATAGGACACTTCTTTATCTTTACTCATATATGAGAAGCTTCCCTAGCTCCCTGGGCCAGTTGGTGGGGTTTTTTGGTCCCACTTTTATAGGGTTTTTAGTTCTGTGAAAGCACCTGATTTATATAGGGGTGTCAGTTCTAAATTGCCACTTCACATGGGCTCAAGCTTTATCTCCTGGCCCCTGTAGGTATTACTGTGTCTTACCACATCTTGGTGCTACTGCAGATTTAGCATCTGCTCAAATACTCTGGCTCTAAGCTTTCTCTGCGCTTCTGAATCTAGGAGTTCAGAAATCCACTTCAGTGTATTTTTTCCTGTTTTAAATTATCCAGCATCTTTAGATGATTGAAGTAAAAGGGTTTCAGTGTTGTGTATTTTTCTGTCACTATCTGTGTATGTTTATTCTACGATTATGTGTCTCCTGAGGAGAAAACAAGCATAGAGTCAGTTAAATTATAATTTTCTAATTTGTGTTTTAAAATAGGTAGAAAATACTATACGATGGAGGATACGTCGGGATGAAGAAGGAAATGAAATTAAAGAAAGCAATGCTCGGATAGTCAAGTGGTCAGATGGAAGGTGAGCACAAAATGCCTGAAGAGTATTGAAATACCCAGAATGAGCTACAAAGGGTCAAGTTTTGGAATAGGACCTTATTTTGGGATTACCTTTTATTAAAGAATTTCCATTACTTTATTTTTAATTTTTATTTTATTTTATTTTTAGAAACAGGGTCTCACTGTGTCATCCAGGCTGGGGTGCAGGATGTGGTCATAGCTCACTACAGCCTCACACTCCCAGGCTCACGCAATCATCCCATCTTAGCCTCCCGCGATCATCCCATCTTAGCCTCCCAAGTAGCTGGGACTGTAGGTGTGCACCACTATGCCTGGCTAGAATTTCCATTACTTTAATCCCTGAGATTGCATAGAAAATCTGAGAGAAACAAATAGGCGGAGGTCCTACTGGCTGGTGGGAAGTGTTAAAAGTAGGCCAAAAATGTGATCATCTTCTTTGGCTACAGCACATTAGATAGGAAAAGTTAGGCATTTCCCTCCCCCATTACACACTGCTTACAAGTTGACATTTTAGAAAAATTGTCTTTCACTGGGAACATCACAGCATGTGTTACTTCTATGTAGTCAGTCAGTTTTCTCACTGTGACTTTATTGTTTTCTTTCTTTCTGGATTCTATGTAAAGAGAGAAAGCAGCAGTCGAACCACATTTTAATGAAATAAAATGGTAGAGTAAAAGCTTTATGACTATAACATGAAGTGTTTCTTGTTTCCAGCATGTCCTTGCATTTAGGCAATGAAGTGTTTGATGTGTACAAAGCCCCGCTGCAGGGTGACCACAATCATCTTTTTATAAGACAAGGTACTGGTCTACAGGGACAGGCCGTCTTTAAAACAAAACTCACCTTCAGGTAACTATTCTTATCCGGGTACTAGTTGTTATGCTAAAGCAGCAAAACATAGATGTTTCTATAATGCCTGACCCCTTATTGATGTAACCCCATAGTATAATTCACCAGGGACCAAGATCTGGTTCTCAGTTCTGAAAGTTCAAAGGCTATTTTGTCAAGTACGCTAAAAGTTGCTGTTTCTTGGGGAACCAGATCACACTAACCAGACTTACAAGAAACTATTATGTAAATCAGAATGTCAATTTATTAATTCTAGTGATTATTATAACCGTAAGAATCCTAAAATACTTGCATCTGCTAGTCAGTGTGTCCTTTCTTTTTAGTAAAATTGATCTGGGAGACTAATTGATAATAGAGGTGGTTGTGCATGCAGTCAGAGGAAAGGCAGTGAGTTGTGGATGTGAAGACAAGGGGTCATTGCCCTAGGGTGCTGTATCCAATACCACTGCAGGGATGTGTCCCCGAGCATACTGGAATACTCAGGTCACCTGGCAAGTACATTTCCCTTCTCTAGACCGTGTAGGTACTACACTATGTTCATGTCTTTCTTTTTTTGATTCTAAGCAGATCATCTTCCTTGGATAACACTTATCTTTAGAGGGGGCACAATAATGTTGGGATGATTTAGCTTTTTAAGAATTGTAAAGGTACAGGCTTTGGAATCAGCTAGACCTGTATTTGAATTCCATTTCCACTCGTGTGACCTTGTGCAATTCTCAACCTCTCTTTGCCTCTGTTTCCTAATCTATAAAATGTAATAATTATCTTGTAGGGTAGTTGTGATAGCTAAGTCAAATAACATGTAAAACACAAGCATAGTGCCTGGCATGCAGAATTCATTTAATTCTGCTTGAGCCTATTCATTTATTGCTCTAGAAGATGATGATCCTGCTATACCAGCCTTTTTTACTCCAGCCTTCTGTTTTTCACTTTATTCATGAGATAAGGATGTCTCAATGAGCCACAGAATAAAGAAAGCTCACGATCCCCCACCTAGTATATTCAGTTGCATGTCCCTGCCTGTTTTTTCTAATGGATAGGAAATGATCACTGGCCTCTCATTTTTGTGATGTGGATATGATTGGCTCACAAATGTGTTTGGTGAACAGTGAGACATTTTTTGTTTGTTTCCTGGCAGACCTCACTCTACAGACAGTGCCACACATAGAAAGATGACTCTGTCACTTGCAGATAGATGTTCAAAGACACAGAAGATTAGAATCTTACCAATGGCTGGTCGTGATCCGGAATGCCAACGCACAGAAATGATTAAGGTATGTTTGCTCAGTTCTGTCCTGGGATTCTTTGGTATATAAAGAACAGCATTTCCCAAAATGTTTGTTCATCATCTCTTGTTGGCCCACCTCCTCCCCTTGCAGCTAATGAGAATAGGGAGCTGGATTCATTTCCTAAGCATTTGCCAAACAATGGACGACATGTTGGTAGTCGTCAAACAGATACAGGGCTCAGGTTCTCTCCCACCAGGTCCTGAGCGTTCAGCAACAAACTGGTGATTGAAAGAACAACTTTTACATATTTCAAAGATTATTAAATCATCTGTGTCTGGTTTAGAATCCATGTCAAAAGTCAGCAGAAATGCTAGAGTGCCTAAAAGGTCAATTTATAACATTCTACCACGTAGATTTTCAGATTTGATACAACTGTCAATTAGGCACAAATTTAATTCTGGGGCATTGTACTTAAATGATGGAGTGTGTGCTCGTATTGGCCGTTGGCCTCTGGTGCAGCACTTGATTTGAGAAGCCGAATGCGATGGTACAGGCGTCACATTTCTCCTTCCCATGAATCCCCACTCAATCTTGGCCATTGCCCAGCCTGCCCCATGTGGTTGCATTCCTTAGTGCATCAGGGCATGGTGAGGCTGAGACAGTCCAGTTGCCTGAGGGCCTTTTTACTAATCTTGTTGTCAGGCTCTGCCAAAGGTTTGGCCCTGAGCCTCTGCTTTTTTCTGCATGCTGTATTTTGTTCATGGAGGCAGGTTATCTAAACCAGGTCCAATAGCAGTACCTAACCCAGTGGTGTGTAGGGGCATTGGCTTTGGAGCCTGGCTTCTTGCTCCATTTCCCTACCTTTCTGTGCATGCCAGGGGCACTGGAGGAACCTGCAGAGTCCAGTCTCTGCACTGTTGGAAGAGCCCTCTGGACCACTATGAGAGGACCTCCGCATCCCCAGCTTCCGTGGAAATGCAGACAAAGAGTCAGCTAGTTTGCACTTAGTCCCTGTGCCACTGACAGTGACTTTCACTCTAACCTCAGTATGGCCACATGCTATTTAATGAAACAATATTTTGCATGAATTTCTAGCAACACAATTGGAGTCATATATGATAATATAGATCAATTGAATGAAGACGACCTTCCAAGAAATGCCTGTATTTCCCTGACCACCCGTCCCCACCCCCGCCAAATCCTGTGTGAACATCAAGGTGCAGAACGGCAGCAGCTGCAAGGAAATGAAGGCTCTCGCTTTCGCCTCTGGGACCCTTCCTATGCTGTCATCAGGCGTTGTGGGGAGCTCCCTGGGTCTAGAGGCTGAGACCAGAATATCTGAGAGCCATGGGAGTTTGTTGGAACCTGGGCAGCTCAGGTGTCTGGCTCAGGGATGAACAGAAACAGCCTCTGCTGCCCCAGGGAGTCAATTCAGGTGTCCACCGGGCATGGATGGGGTTCCTGAGGCCAGTTGCTTCGCTCTGGGCTCTGAGTAGCAGCACAGAGGATGGTGCAGCTGCCGAGGACACGCCTGTGCCAGTTCTGATCGGGCTGGTGCGAGGGACCCCTTCTGCCTTTCACCTTCGTGTGTGTGGTAACAGGTGTAAGTGGACACAGGGATAGCTGCTGTGTTGTCCTGGACTGGGCATTACATGTTCTTTATAGTGAAAGTGGTTCAAGTGGGCATGAAAGTAGTTCTTTGTTTAAGTTGAATAGTTTATTCCTTTCTTTACAGAAAGAAGAAGAACGTTTGAGGGCTTCCATACGTAGGGAATCTCAGCAGCGCCGAATGAGAGAGAAACAGCACCAGCGGGGGCTGAGTGCCAGCTACCTAGAACCTGACCGATACGACGAGGAGGAGGAGGGCGAGGATTCCATCAGCTTGGCTGCCATTAAAAACCGATACAAAGGGGGCATTCGAGGTGAGTCTGGTGCAGAAATTACATCATTTCAGGGTTCTGGACTTTATCTTTGCCTCGGACGTAATCTGAACGACAAGTCATGGGACATTTATTTTCAAAGAACCAGCGTTAATGAGTGATCCATTTCAAGGGCTAGTTCTTTCAGGTGAGCTCGAAAGGCAGTAACTGCTGTCGTTCCCACTTGCAGTTTCATCCCTTGAGCTTCTGCTTTCTGATTTGAAAGTTTGCCACTTCTATTGGAACTTTTCTTAATTTTTATTACGAATTAGGAATTAAGAAATTAAATTATTCACAGAATACATAATGTTTTCTTTCATTCTTTTCCTCTACTTTTCTCTAGGTTCTCCTTGGCATCTTCCCTCCTTTCACAAGCATCAGTGATTTATAATGGTTAACATCTTTTCTGTACATACTGAATCCCAGGCAAACAGCCAACACGGGATGTGCGTCCTATTTGATCCTCATAACAACATTATGACCTAGTTGCTATTATTTCCTTATCCTTATTGAGGAAATGGAGACTTTGAGAGGTTGAGTAACTTGCCCAAAGACATATAGTTGTAAGTGACCATTTCTTGAACCAAGGTCATCTGACTTCCAAGTCGTGTATCTCAGCTGTGACGCTGCATCCACCTGGTTCTCACCCAGAGCTTCCGCCACAGCCAGGAGCAAGAGGATGTGCTAAAAAGCAAACTGGAAGATGGGCTGGCCTCCTGACCCACCTGCTCTAAGCTCAGCCCTGCCACTTTTTAGTTGTATGACTTTTGAAAAGTTATAAAACCTCCCTTAACTTCTGTTACTTCATGGGGAAAAAAACCAACCTATTAATAATAGTATGTACAACATAAAGTTGTCTTGAAGATTGATATAATCTAGAGCCTGGCATGTAACAAGTGCTAATAAATGCTACTCTTTAACTGTTGTTATACCTCTTGTAAACTTTGGGCAAGAGACTTCCCATCTCAAAATATCACGTACCTTGTCTGTAAAATGAGGCTCTAATACTCCCTCATTTTGCTTGGATGATGCTTTAGGACTCACTGTACAAGGTAAGGTATACCCAGGTTGACCATGCATCCTGGTTTTGTCCCTGTTGAGTGACAAAACTCAACCTGACCATCCGATGAAACTCTCCTTTTCTTGCAGTGGCTGCATTTGGTCTGGCGACCTGTTACACCTATTATTATACCTATTGCCTACCTATTATTTATTTTAAAACTGTAGCACAGGGACCTTTTCTTTTTTCTTGATGCTAAGTTCCCACAGAAAAAGATGAATTGTGAAAATAAACCACACAAATAAAAACAAAACAAAACAAAAAGGATGCTTTTAGGGAGAGAGGTATGTAATATTCAGTTGACCAGAGATTAAAAATCTAACACATGAATTCAGCAATGTTCATTCTGTCCAGAAGTCTCACAGGCAGGGAGTGGGGTGGAGAGGCCTTTGGGCTCTGAAGGGAAGGGTCTGAAGTCTGCTGCTGTTTTGCCATCCAGGGGCTCACCAGGGCATGGGCAGCAGAGCAGCTTGGCGCACCTCTATATGTCCCTTTGAAAGGTCCACCTGGTGACAAATGGTCTTACAAGACCAGGAAACCACCTTTTTGCCTTTATCTTCAGAGCTTACTTTGGAGTTAACTTACCTGATGAAAGAATGACTCAGGCTTTAATAGTTGACTTCAGAAGAGTAGGGTATCAATTTTTTTAGTCACTTTGCACACAAACCTTTTTGGTTTTTTTTTTGGGGGGCGGGGGGGAACTTCAAGTGCTAGACGCTTTGATCTTTAAAAGTGGTCAGCTTTTTGTATTTCAAGGGAATAAGTCTGCTTTATCTAAATTTTACATTTATGTTTAAATAAAAAAATTTTAAATTATTTTGTTCCTTTGGGAAAAAAATGTACAGAGGGAACTAAAGGTATTTATCAGAAGAAAAATCCAAGAATGAATAGATAATTGTCTTTGAAAGTCACTCACAATCTAATTCCTTTGATTTCAGAGGAACGAGCCAGAATCTATTCTTCAGACAGTGATGAGGGATCAGAAGAAGATAAGGCTCAAAGATTACTCAAAGCAAAGAAGCTCACCAGTGACGAGGTGAGACCAAACATATTCAATTGCAGGGCTTTCCCCTGGACCTAGGAGCCAACTCCTGGGAATGAAGAGTTGCTCACAGAGCAGGAGTAGAGACAGGTGTCTCAACACTTCAGTGAAATTCAGTGAGATAAATGTAGTAATAAGACTAGGAGTGGGCCGGGCGCGGTGGCTCACACCTGTAATCCTAGCACTCTGGGAGGCTGAGGCAGGCGGATCGTCCTGAGCTCAGGAGTTCGAGACCAGCCTGAGCAAGAGCGAGACCCCGTCTCTACCAAAAATAGAAAGAAATTAATTGGACAGCTAAAAATATATAGAAAAAATTAGCCAGGCATGGTGGCACATGCCTGTAGTCCCAGCTACTCGGGAGGCTGAGACAGTAGGATCGCTTGAGCCCAGGAGTTCGAGGTTGCTGTGAGCTAGGCTGATGCCACGGCACTCGCCCCAGGCAAGAGAGTGAGACTCTGTCTCAAAAAAAAAAAAAAAAAAAAAGACTAGGAGTGGCCCGGAGGAGGGTCTGGTACCTGTGCTTGGGTGGGTCGTAGAAAGCTGCCTGGAGGAGGAGACCTGTGCTGGGTGTTGAACAATGAGCAGGATCTTGTAGGGCCAGCTGTCTCTGATAGGTCATGCCAGGTAGATGGAAAGGCCTGTGAGAAAAAGTGCAGCCCTGAGATATCAAGGTTACATAGATCGGCTGAACAAATCACTCATTGTGGGAGATCAGAGAGTGTATCTATGATCTACCACACTGAATGATTTTTTCATACTTGGTATTTTTTTTTAATTATGGAAATAATTCATTCTTTTGGTGGGAATACCTATTTTCTTTTTATTTAGATGAAATAGTATTGAGTAAATAAATTGAAATAAGTTTCCACTTATTGAAATAATAAATTATTTCAAAGTAATTTTAAAATATTTTAACTTATATTTTTAACAGTATTCTTTTCTCAAATCATGAGTACAGGTACTGAGAAATATTAAGTTTTAACTATGCCTATGAAATACTATATATTATTGACTCCAGGTAATATGCTTTTGATAAGTATTAATTGAGCATCTTCACTGTCCTAAACAACATTCTAGACTCTGGGATACAGATATGAGCAAAACAGAAATTCCTGCCCTCGTGACATTTACATTCTTGGGTTGTTAGACAGTAAACAAAATAAATAAGGCAAATTCTGTGTGTGTTATGGGAGATGGTAAAAAGTGATAAATAGAAAATTAAGCAGGAAAGCAGTATAGAGGGCTTGGTGGGGGTGTCACAGGAGTTGGGGTGTACTTTTAGAGGTGGTGTTCAGGGAAGCTCTCACTGGGAATGGTGGTCTTGACCTGAAGGTAGTGAGAGAGTGAACTATTCAGCTCTCTGGAGTGTTCACACAGAAGAAGTAGCGAGTGCAAAGGCCCTGTGGTGGGAACATGCCTGGCATATTTGAAGCATAGCAAGGAGGCTGAAGCTGGGGCCTTGTGAGTGAAGGGGAGGTCGGAAAATAATGGGGCAGATCACATAGGGCCTTCTAGGTCATTGTAAGGCTTTTTTGGTTTTTATTCTGAGTGATATAGGAAGCCATTGGAGGTTTTGAGCAGAGGAGGTTGATATGATTTAACTCTTAGTGGGATCACTGACTGCTGTACTGAGAATAGGTTGATTGTGAAATAATGGTCTTACCTTTGTTTCCCAAATATGCACAAATTAAGGCAGCATAGCAGAGTTGAGTAGGAGCTTTGGAGTCTTATAAGACTGCCTAGTTTTAAGTCTTGCTTCTACCACTTAAGCTTTTGATCTTAGGTGTCTGGCTTTTCTGGACCTCATTTTTCCCTCGGGGTTGCTATAAAATTAAAATTATATAAGTTATGTATAAATTAATATAGTAAAATATGTGAAAATCACCAGTATTCCAAAATGTGATGAAGTAGGAATTTTTTAAAGGTATATGGAAACAGATTGTTGACCATTTCAGTGTTTGTTCTGTGACAAGCATACCTGTACTTTGTAAGACAATGATTTTCCTTACTTAAGTATCGTTCATGAGTGAATCAGGACCAACAGCAGCTCACACCTGTAATCCTAGCACTTTGGGAAGCCAAGGCAGGAGGATTGCTTGAGGCCAGGAGTTTGAGACCACCAGCCTGAGTGAGACCCCGTCTCTACAAAAAATAGAAAAATTAGCTGGGTGTGGTGGTGTGCCCCTGTAGTCCCAGCTACTGGGGAGTCTGAGGCAGGAGGATCGCTTGAGCCCAGGAGTTAGAGATTACAGTGAGCTGTGATACTGCGACTGCACTCTAACCCCAGGTGACAGAGCAAGGCTTTGTCTCAAAAAAAAAAAAAAAAAAAAAAAAGTGAATCAATAACGTACTAGACAGCATGATTATTAGCAATTAACAATAATAATTATTATTTCTTAGTTCTGTCCCTTACCCTAACTGGTACATTTGTGAAGTTATGTTCCTATTTTCTGGTTTTATTATGTTTATCGGAAAATGTCTTTTTTTCTTTTTTTTGTTTTTCGAGACAGGGTCTTACTCTGTCACCCAGGCTGGAGTGCAGTGGCATAATCACAGCTCACTGTAACCTCCAACTCCTGGGCTCAAGCGATCCTCCTGCCTCAGCCTCCTGAAGTACTGGGATTACAGGCATGAGCCGAGCCTGGCCTGAAAATGTCTTATATTTTATCCTCTTGAAAGATACTTTCAGTGGGTATACAATTCTAGTTTCAGAGCTGTTTTTTCTGAGAAGACTTCTGGCTTCCGTTATTACTTGTGAAAAGCAAGCTTTTTAATTGCTATTTCTCTTCTTTCTGCACTTTGAATACGCCATCCCACCGCCTTCTGCCCTCCATTGTTCTGATGAGAAGCCAGCCGTTAATCTTACTGAGATTCCCTTATATATGACAAGTCATTTTTCTCTAGCTGCTTTTAAGAATTTCTCTTTGCCTTTCAGAATTTTTATTGTGATATATCTGGACGTGGTTGTCTTTGCGTTTATCCTACTTGGAGTTTGTCGAGCTTCTTGGATGTGTGGGTTAATGTTTTTCAGCAAATATGGGAAGCTTTCAGCCATTGTTTCTTTGAGTGTTTTTTTCTGCTTCATTCTCTCCTCTCCTACTGTATTCCCATTATGTGTATGTTGCCGTGTTTAATTGTGTCTCATCTTTGAGGCTCTGTTCATTTTTCTTGGTTCTATTTTCTCTGTTCTTCCTACTGCATAATTTCTATCGACCTACCTTCAAGTCTGCTGATTCTTTCATTTGCCAGTCCAAGTCTACTGTGGAGCCCCTCTAGTCATGTTTTATCTCAGATATTATACTTTTGAGCTTAAGAATTCGTATTTGGGGCAGGGCGAGATGGCTCACGCCTGTAATCCCAGTACTTTGGGAGGCTGAGGCAGGAGGATTGCTTGAGACCAGGAGTTCGAGACAAGCTTGAGGAAAAGCAAGACCCCGTCTCTATAAAAAATAGAAAAATTAGCTAGGTTTGGTGGCACATACCTGTAGTCCCAGCTACTAAGGAGTCTGAGGCGGGAGGATTGCTTGAGCCTAGGAGTTTGAGGTTGCAGTGAGCCATGAGATGCCACTGCACTCTGGCCCAGGTGGCAGAATGAGACTGTGTCTCAGAAAACAAACAAAAAACCAAAAAAGAATTCCCATTTGGTTCTTTTTGCTAATTCCTGTCTCTTTATTGATCTCTCTTTGATAAGACATTGCCATCATGCCTTCCTTTATTTATTTAAGCATAGTTTCCTGTAGTTCTTAGAACATATTTATCATGGCTACTTTGTTGTTTGCTTTTCTGTTAAACTTTACATCTGGTCTCTCTTACAGGCAGTTTCATACTTTTCCTGTGTCATTGCATGTCTTGTAGTTTTTAATTAATAACTGCACATTTTAGGTTATATTGTAGCAACTCTACATACTGATTGCCTGACCTCCTCTCTGGGCCTTTTTGTTGTTGTTAGTGCTTGTTTGCAAATATTGCTTATTTGCTTCTTCGACCTGTTTTGTGACTTTGCTAGGCTCTTTTCCCCCTCGTGTGAAGGCTCCGGTGGTGCCCCTCAAGGGGTGCAGCCTTGGGCTGTGCACAGTCACCCAGGGATGACAATGGTTTTTAGCAGAACTCTCTTTGACTGTCTCTTATCCCAGATCTCTCTGTTAATCTGTCTAATTTGGTATCACACCTAGTTGTTGGGCTCCACTAATTACCATTTTTCATTGATCTATTGTTGTCAACAATGCCCTGGGACATAATTTGCTCTTTGGTCTGATCCAATTAAATTTTTGCTGGGGTAGTTTTAGGGCCAGTCTTTGGGGTTTGCTCTGAATTCTAGGAGGGCTCTTCATAGCTGTCCCTTTCCCTGCTTCTCTCTGGAGAACTCGCTGTTCTATGGTTTTGCTTGTTGCTCTTAATTAAGAGGAACTGTTGTTTTTGAGAGCACCCTTAGGCTTGAACTTTCCCACACATGGTTTCAAATAAAGTCAGTTCTTTCGGGAAGAATTTTGGGACACTATTTTCTTATGGACTGCCTTTCTTTCTAGCTAAAATCTCTGACCCTCTACTCTGGGGCTGGGTATGACTTCCTACCTTACCTCTCCCGGCACGGAAGCTGCCCTGCTTGGGGGAGCCGGGATGAGAGTGATTAGGACCCTAGTCTTCTTGGCCTGCTGCTCCTGGTATGGAGCCTTCGTCTTCCCAGTGGAAACAGCGAGTTCCCAGCCTCTCAGCTTCATGGGACAGGAATGTAGTCGTTAAACTTGGAGTTGGAAAGGATGAGAAATGCTGGCAACCTGCTCCTCCCGGTGAGATACCATGTGCCTTGACGGGACCTTAGGGGAAAGGGAGCCCTGCCTTGTTGGCCACACCCACCCAGACTGGAGCTTCTCTCCAGCTGAGCTGGGGGCACAAAGAGGGAAGGAGGAGACCATACCTCAAATGCCGCAGATTCTCACTGTTCTGAGTTTTAGTAGATTTTCTTGAATAAATGTTTCTTCATTTGCTGTATATACTTAGGATAATTTCCAGAGACACTTTTGCTTTTTCCTCCAGTGTTTGCTGCCCGAGTGGGTCAGTGGAGTTCCTAATGCTGACATCTCACAAGTGGGAGTTGTAATTTTTTTTAATAGCTGCTTTTTAGATCTTTTTTTATCATTGGTGTTCTTTTTTTTTTTTTTTTTTTTTTTTGAGACAGAGTCTCACTCTCTTGCCTGGGGCGAGTGCCGTGGCGTCAGCCTAGCTCACAGCAACCTCAAACTCCTTAGCTCACAGCAACCTCAAACTCCTGGGCTCGAGCAATCCTACTGTCTCAGCCTCCCGAGTAGCTGGGACTACAGGCATGTGCCACCATGCCCGGCTGATTTTTTCTATGTATATTTTTAGCTGTCCAATTAATTTCTTTCTATTTTTGGTAGAGACGGGGTCTCGCTCTTGCTCAGGCTGGTCTCGAACTCCTGAGCTCAGAACGATCCGCCCGCCTGGCCTCCCAGAGTGCTAGGATTACAGGCGTGAGCCACCGCGCCCGGCCTATCATTGGTGTTCTTGAATTTTACGATGATATCTATTTTGTATTTCTTTTCATTTGTTCTGACTGGGACTTTTTGGACTTCCTGAACCTATGGATTGGTGTCTTTCAACAGTTCTGACAATTTCTCAGCCACCGCTTCTTCAGCTGTGACTTCTGCACCGTTCCCCCTCCTCGTCTTTCTGAAACTCTGATTAGATGCACGTTATTCCCTCTCACTTTGCCTTGACTTTTGAACTGGTTCATATTTTCCATGTCTTAATTCACTGCTGCTTTCGTTAGCTGTGTCTAATATGTTATTAATCTGTTTTTTAACTTTGTTTTATCGCTGATGTTTAACGTCTTTTTCAAATTGGTCATTTCAAAACTCCTGCTGCTTAGTCATATTTTCAGTTTCTCCTTTTATGCGTTTAAGTATTTTAAACCTACATAGATTGTCTTTATGTCTGATAATTCCAATGTCTGAGGTACTTACATGTCTGATTTTATTGCCTCAGTCTCTTCAGACTGTTATGACAAAGTACCATAGACTGGGTCGCTTATAAACAACAGAAATTTGTTTCTCAGTTATGGAGGCTGGGAAGTCCAAGATCAAGGTACTAGCAGATTTGGTGTCTGGTTAGTTCCTGTTTCCTGGTTCATCAATGGCACCTTCTTGCTGTGTCCTCACACAGCGGAAGGGATAAAGGGGATCTTTTGGGCCACTTTTATAAAGGCACTAATCCCGTTAATGAGGGCACTGCCCTCATGACTTAATCACCTCCCCAAAAGCCCCACCTCCTAATACCATCATGGGGTGGGCAGGGGGGCGGTTAGGATTTCAACTTATAAATTATGGGACACAAACATTCAGACCATAGCACTGCATATTATTTCTGTTAGCTCTATCTCACGGTGCCTTATTTTTCTTTGTGTTCTGTGATTAGATGATTGATTTACTGAGCTCAGATCAATGGGAATTTTTGAGGCCTAGATTGACGACTTCCTCCAAATATGAGTTATATATGCTTCTTCCAGGCGCCTTCGTCATTGGCCACCTAGGACCACTTTGAACTATATTCTCTGAGTAAGGTCTTTTTTGATTACCTGGGAAATATGAGTGTTGACTGGTGGTTATGAATTCTGGAAAATTTTATTGTTGTTTTTAATCCCTTGCCAGTTAGTGCCAATGTTTGAGGCTAGAAATTATCCTCACAGTCATTTAGAACAGAGGCTGACACATTAAATTCTGCTGACCTAATCTGGCCTGTTGCCTGTATTTTTAAAGTACAGTTTTATCAGAACCCACTCATGCTTAATCATGTACGTATTATCTATGGCTGTTTTCTTGCTACAGTGGCAGAGTTCAGTAGTTGCGACAGAAACCAAGTGGCTCCCAAATCTAAGATATTTATTATCTGGCCCTTTACGTGAAAAAGTTTGCTGAATCCTGCCTCAGAGAAATGGGGCTGGGCTTATTTCTGGCTTATTTTTACACTAAAAAAGTAGTCCTTCAGGGTCTGCTATTAATCTGCTCAACTTGACCTTTGTCTCCTGTTTTATGCACCCTGCAAGGCATAGAAACCAAAGTCCATGTTTGCATGGTTTGGAAATTGTCTTCGAGGAGGAAGCCTGCTTCAGTGCTCTGCTTGTCTCTGGGTTCTTGCTTTCACTTAATTTTTGGCCTCTCACTATACCTTATTTTCTTTTCTTTTCTTTTCTTTTTCTTTTTTTTTTTTTGAGACAGAGTCTCACTCTCTTGCCTGGGGCGAGTGCCCTGGCGTCAGCCTAGCTCACAGCAACCTCAAACTCCTGGGCTCAAGCAATCCTACTGTCTCAGCCTCCCGAGTATCTGGGACCACAGGCATGCACCACCATACCTGGCTAATTTTTTTTTCTATATACATTTTTAGCTGTCCAATTAATTTCTTTCTATTTTTGGTAGAGACAGGGTCTCGCTCTTGCTCAGGCTGGTCTCGAACTCCTGAGCTCAGAACGATCCGCCCGCCTCAGCCTCCCAGAGTGCTAGAATTACAGGCGTGAGCCACCGCGCCCGGCCTACCTTATTTTCTTGCTATCACATTGATTTGTTTATATTTTATCCATCATCGTTAGTTATTTTCAGAAGGATTGTTCAAAGTATTCTGCCATATTGCAAGAAATGTATACTATGCTCCTGTTATCCAGGATTTTAAAGTATTTTGATCATTTTGGGCTTCCATGAGCTCTTCTCTTGTGAAGCAGAATCCCATTCTTAGGTTATTACTAATCACAACATTTAATATTTCTCAATCGTTCTTGGAAGTGGCATGCTATGAAGATAACTAGACAAAATTTGTTACATTATTCTGCAACATATTTGTTTTACATTAGATGAGGTAACATCTTAACGATGCATTTACGGTGTGTTAAACTGTTGGCAAATGGGAGTCTTCATGTAAGCAGATGCTGTTTATTTTTTGGCAAGCAGAAGCTGTGAATGAAACTTGAGAAGTGCCATAGGACTTCTGTATATTTCTAGTATTCTCAGAAATGAAAAAACCTTTTTTTTTGTTTTAAAATGTGATCCATCAGATAACTTTCTTCTAGGCTGGGCAGTTATAAACCTGTAACTGCCTGACTTAAAAATGCCTCTTGGGAATGGCTTCCTAGCTAGCTGTCTGGAATAGGAACTTCCCCACCCAAATACTCTCTCTTAGGCCTTCCTGCACCCTCCCCTCTCCTTCCCTGACAACAGAGAGTTTACTTCTGCCTGGACCTCCCAACTCCTGCCACCGCCTCTTCATAGTACCCCAGTTTGAGTCCTGGCCCATAGGTTACAATGGAAGAGAGAAAGAAATGGAGCGTTCCTGCTCTAGGTCCGTCTCCGTACTTTGCACACTAAAGCCCACCCAAACACCTGGCCTGGGCATGCCTCTGAGGTACAGGGGAGTTTTCAGACCCCAAGATCCACTCCAGAAAACCACTGTTATCACCAGAGCATGCCTTGATGTGGGGGCACGGGCGAGTCTAGATTAGAGTGACCTGGATGGTTGAATTTTGCTGCTACCCTTTCCCACTTTGTGGCCTTGGGCAAGTCTTCTCACTTTTCCAAGTTTGTTTCCTCATATTCTTACCGAAAGCACAGCACATGTACCCGAGGCATCATCATAAGAAGGAGGACAAGTGATTTGAGGAGAAGGAAAGAAGTTTATTCATTTGCTGACAAATGAGGAGGTTGGCAGACTCCTGTCTTAAAGTACCAAGGTCCTGCCTTTGAGCAGGAATACAGAGCTTTCAAAGGGGAGGTTTTCAGCTTCAGGCTATTGCTGTTCAGCTATAGCTGATGGTTCGATGCAGCCCATCTTTGACTAGATATTTTCTTGACCTTACCAGGACAGTTCCCTGGAGCCATCTCCTGTGGTACAAAGAACAAAGGACACTCCCCTGCCCTTCCTGACCACTGGCCTGGGGCAGGGATGCAGGTTTTAATTCCCAAAAGGAGTGGGGGAGATTGTAGAGAGACAGATACATTTTTACCCCTTTTCAGGCCATTCCCCCCGTTACAGTCTGACCAGGGGGGTTTTATGCTTGCTGTCTTATAAAGTACACCAAATAACAGAAAGTGGGTAACACAGTGACATATAGTAGCTGAACAGGAAATGCTACTTTTCCTCCTCCAACAAGGTCTAAGTTACTAAAAAGGAAGAAAACGTAAAGGAGAGCTTTTTGTCCTCCCTCATTTTTGCAAGCGGTAAAACTGTAGAAGACCTAAATTACTTCAAAGATAGAAGAAAAATGGGTAGGAGGAGAAACTGTGCGATGGTGTTCTGTTCTTCAAGGATCTGGGAAAAGGAAAGATCCAAGTTGAAAGAAATAGATGGAGACAATGGAAAGGAAAGGCGTCAAGGCCAATCCCCAGCTTTCTTAGACAGACGAGGTTCCCTGCTGAGAAGCGTTGGTTACAGTGTGGTGCCCGGTGGCCTCCGCTGTCTCTCTCCTTCCTCCACCGGCTCTCCCTCTGGAACGTCCATTCTCCCCTCGGCCACCCTGCCTTGCCTTCATAGCTTGCGGACTGCCCGTTTCTGTATCTACAGGGACCCGCATTCATGACCATGGTAGCAAGCTTTCTTTTAGCCTTAATAAGACTGTTTTGTCATTTGCTGCATTTACATATGACACCGGGATCTATTCCAGTTACCTTTAGTAAGGCAGCATCCACATGTGTAATGTCACGAAATGAAGTCACCCTGAAGCATTCCCTCACCTACGCCCTGGGAGTCTGAGGAGCGACATGCCTCTGCAGCGTTGTACTGCGTTTGTGTGTAGCTGCCAGGGAAGTCGGTCCCGGCAGGCTTGCCAAGGCAGGATTCCACAGCTTCTCATCCCAGACAGTGGATTTGGACCGGTGCTGATTAGACTAATTCGAGAGAGCCCTGGCCACCTCCTGGCTGTGGCGGGGCCTGCCTAGGGGCCTTTAGGACAGGCTATACCACCTTGTAGAAGCGTCAGGCTAGTTCTCCTTTTAACCACTCTAATTTAATCTCATTAAAGAATTTTAGAGCTGAAGAGAGCAGACACACTAAGGCTTACTTCGGGAGGTTGCCAGAAAGCAGTGCTGGCATGTAGTGTTTAAGATAAGATTGTTCAGTTGAACATAAAGACAAGCAGTGTGATCGAACATGCTCTTTGCCTTTGCTGATGTGGGGTTGAGAGAGAAGAATTTGGGTTTGCTCCAGGCTAGGAAGTAGGAAGGGAGGGGCATTTGTTACATCTTTGGGAGAGAACCCATCTTTCAGTATTGCTGTTTGGGTGACTTTCCTGCTGCTGCCAGGAAGTAAGTGGAACAGGACTTCTCTAAATCCCTTAGTGTGGGTTCACTTTCCCCTTTGAATTCTCCCGTGGCACCGCAGGTCTGTGGGTGTACATTTGGGATAATAGGGCAGGAAACAAGTGTGAGATGCTGTCTTGTTCTTCAGAGGGCCAGCCATGGGGACCAGCAGGAACGAGTGGGCAGGCCGGGTTGCTCTACATCTGGAAGCATCCTGTGGTCCCAGCAGCAAGATGCCTGGCCTTCCCCAACTTCAGCCTTTAACCCATGAAGAGGCTGGTTAATGGCATTCTGGAGTACCATGTTCAGTGTCAGTTGATTTAAGTCAGTATTGGATATTTTTTAGATGTTGATATGTTCAAATAACTTCCTTGAATTGTTTCTATTAGAATATTATACAGAATGATTTTAAACAGAGGAAACTCGTGTATGGAAGACCATTTAATTTCTTCAAATGTGCTCTTAAAAACCTTTATGATGTGAATTTTGAGTATACCTAAAACAAGAAATTGTTATGAAAATATTGCATTAAAATTCTGCATTTTAGATAATGAAAAGTGGTGAAATGCTGAGGAGGCAGAGGAAAAAGTTTGAGTAATAACCTGATCCTGGTAAAACCATTCCAACAGGACGAGGGTTCCGCAGGCCGGACTTCCCAGGGAGAGCCCTGGCCCGTCCCAGGGCAAACGCTCTTCCCAGCGCCTGTCGGCCCTGCTCCGTGCACGGCGGTTTCCCCGTGAGAGATGAGCTCACAGCTGCTAACCCCTTACGACGTCCTTCACGATCTGTGGGGGCCTGAAGCTAGGTTTTATAGTTAGTTTGTGATGAACTTTGCAAAGCTGTCATTTTAGACCGCCTCTAATCCCTGTAGATTTGAAAGCTGGACATGACTTTGACCACTGGTTTTATTCAACTGACGAGTGTTCTTATTCAAGCAGTTACTGTGAGTTTTCAGAGGGTCATTCAGCTCAGAGCTATTTGTCATAAACCATCCTAGAAATGTTCCCTATTGACTTTTAGAGTTTTAAAAATGTTGTCTGTTTACATGCTTACTTCGGCAGCACACATACTAAAATTGGAAGGATACAGAGATTAGTGTGGTCCCTGCACAAGGATGACATGAAAATTCGCGAAGCGTTCCACATGAAAAAATATATATAATTACAAATTTTATCTGTTTAGGAAGGTGAGCCTTCTGGAAAGAGAAAAGCGGAAGATGATGATAAAGCAAATAAAAGGCATAAGAAGTATGTGATCAGTGATGAAGAGGAGGAAGATGACGATTGAAGTATGAAATGTGAAAACATTTTATATATTTTATTGTACAGTTATAAATATGTAAACATGAGTTATTTTGATTGAAATTAATTGATTTGCTTTTATGTAATTTTAATTGTAATAAAAAAATTTAAAAGCCAAGTCTCTGTGTTCAAGAAGTGGTTTTTCAGGCCGGGCGCGGTGGCTCACACCTGTAATCCTAGCACTCTGGGAGGCCGAGGCGGGTGGATCGTCCTGAGCTCAGGAGTTCGAGACCAGCCTGAGCAAGAGCGAGACCCCCGTCTCTACCAAAAAAATAGAAAGAAATTAATTGGACAGCTAAAAATATATATAGAAAAAATTAGCTGGGCATGGTAGCACATGCCTGTAGTCCCAGCTACTCGGGAGGCTGAGACAGGAGGATTGCTCAAGCCCAGGAGTTTGAGGTTGCTGTGAGCTAGGCTGACGCCAGGGCACTTGCCCCAGGCAAGAGAGTGAGACTCTGTCTCAAAAAAAAGAAAAAAAAAAGAAGTGGTTTTTCAAAAACAAGTTAATTAAAAAAAAAAAAAAATTTTACAGAGATGGGTTCTGTGTTGCCCAGGCCTTGAACTCCTAGCCTGTGGAGATCCTCCTGCCTCGGCCTCCCAAAGTGCTGGGATTACAAGCGTGAGCCTGTGTGCCCCACATCCAGTTGATTTTGCTAACACCTTACACAGAGTCTTAGGTTTTCTTGAGTTCCTGCTGCTCTGCCCTACCCCACTTCCTCCCACAAAGAAGCCTCCGGCCAGGGCCAGGATTCTCACAGTTCTAGAAATTGGAGAAATCAAGGTGGTGGCAGGGCCACGCTCCCTCTGAAGGCTCTTGGAAGGGATCCTTCTTTGCCTCTTCCTAGCTTCTAGTGGTTCCCAACAATCCTTGGCTTAGGACAGGACTGAAATCTCTGCGTCTGTCTTCACATGACCTCCCTTCTTGTGTGTCTGTTCTGGGTCTCTGAGCGTCTCCAGGTCTCCCTCTGTTTCTAAGGACACTGTTGATTGGATTTAGGGCCAACCCTAATCCAGTGTGACTTCATCTTAACTAGTTACATGTGCAAAAGTCCCATTTCCAAATAAGGTCACATTCTGAGGTTCTGGGTAGACATGAATTTTGAGGGTCACTATTCAACCTTCTATAATAATCATAATAAATAATATCATAGTACAATTTTTATTTATTTTTAATTGTCTTTTTTTTGAGACAGGGTCTCGCTTTGTTTCTCGGTTGCAGTGCAGTGGGGTCATTTACAGCTCACTGCAGCCTCAAACACCTGGGCTCAAGCAATCCTCCTGCCTCAGCCTCCCAAGTAGCTAGGACCACAGGCACGTACCACCACACCTGGTTAATTTTTTTTTTTTTTTTTGGTAGAGATGGGGTCTCACTGTTGCCCAGGCTGATCTCAAACTCCTGGCCTCAAGCAGTCCTCCCACTTCAACCTCCCCAAAGTTCTAGGATTACAGGTGTGAGCTACTGCCTGGCTGTAATACAATTTTTATGATATTGTATTAATGTAGAATTAATGCAGAAAATCTGTGATGAACAAAATGTCAAAATTTTATATAAAGACAGGAACTAACAGGTTTCGGATTAGGGTGAGGCAAGTGAGAAAAGTCATACAGGGGCAGAACTGGATTCTGTCTTTAAGATTTTGTTTATCATGAATTTTTTGCATTAATTTTGATTTTTTAAAAATATTGTATTACAGTATTATGTATCTTGATTACTGAGATTTTGGTGCCCCTTGTGTTTGCTAGCAAGGCAAGTGTCTCATTGTTGCAACCTAGGTGTAGCCCTGCTTTCTTAGAGCATGGCGGCTAGGTTCCAAAGGTGACCGCCCTGAGAGAGAGCATCAGGTGAAAGTGGTACATATTGTCTGGTTTTTGTATTACCTTGTATGACCTAGCATTAAAAGTCACACAACCTGGCTTTCACCACATTCTATATGTTAGAAATGAGTCATTAATGTGAACCCATTTTCAAAGGGAGGGGAATTTGATTCCTCTTCTTGGGAGGAATGGCAAAGAATTTGCGGGTATGTTCCAAATCCACCACACATGTTTGCCTTCTCTGCGGTGCTCTTCCACATGCATTAATCTTGTCTTTACTTACAGCTTCTGCCTCTACTTACCTTCTACTCTACTCCCTTCCTGGGGCCGTTTAGCGCACTCTGGGAGTGGTTGTGGGAGGCCTACCCTGAAGCCAGGTTATAGAGAAAGAAAAGTGACATCGAGAAAGGTCCTGCCTCACCATGTCATCATGTCACTTTCCTAACTCAAACATCTTCAATGCCTTGCTATTTTCTGGCTTATCAATTGAAACACCTATGACTGGTGTTAAGTTCTGACCCCTTCCTTTCCAAGGCAACATGGGGTTTTTTTGGTTGTGTGTGTGTGTTTTTTAAATTTTGCTAGTGGACACTTGTGTGTCGGTTATTAAACTCTTGTCTCCCATCTCCACACCCGCCTGTCTGTGCCTGGCACCATGATGCCAGAGCTGAGACTCCGCAGCCCGGGTTTCAGCTTTACCAGCTGCCCCCTGTTAGGGGGCGCTAGAGGAAGATTGGACGCCTGGATAACAAAGAAAGGATTGCTCCTTCCTGTTTGTTTATGGAACTTTCTGGGGGCTTCCTGTTGACTTACATTTTCTGTGAGGGGGCCACCAACACCTCACCCCAGCAGAGATGGTGTCTTTCTGTAGCGGCTGAGTCCAATTTGCAGTTTTATCAACACCTGGAGAGCCAGCTTCATTTTTTTTTCCCCCTGAGAGCCATCAGACCAGCTGGACAGCTGCTCCTCCTCAGGTAGGAGCTGCAGCTCCCAGGGGCCCCTTAAGAAAGTTTTACAATTTTAATAATCCCACCTCTTCCCTGTGTTCCCTCAGCCCTAGAGTTGCTCTCTGCATTCGCTGCCCCTGTGGTCCCTTAGAGTTCCTCTTTTTGTAATTCGAGTAACCTAGCCAATAGCTTTAAACCGGTTTACAACTTTTAAAAATACTCCATCTGTACTGATGTATTTTCTGTTTTCTGACTGGAACCTGACTGGATGGTCAGGAAAACAAATCCTCAGAGTTGGAATTTGGGGACTGGTTCAGGTCTGAATGTAGTCTGAGCTCCTCACCAGTGGGAAACGGGACCCCGGTTCTCCACAGTGTTTGCTGGTGTCGTGAGAGAGATTATCTTGTGTGGCTGGGGGCGTTAGAGGCTGCTGCACTTGTCTGTTAGTAATCATGACTGTGGTGTGGGATGGATATTTCTGAGTGTCCTGGAGCACTTACAGAAAGAAAATGACAAACTTAGATCTTCAACGTTATCTCAAGTCCTGGCCGGAGAACCAGTGAGCGTTCATGACAGCCCTAGAAGGTTCTCATGTCTTAGAGCCACAGGGCTGAGGTAGCTGAAAGTCAAACAGCATTTCATTATGTGGTTACAGATTTATAACATCAATTGAATTCACAGCCTCTATGGTCTCTCATGTGAAAGTTAAGGCAATGATTGGGAAGGAAACAAGGAATGGGGATGTTACAGACAGAAAGTTTTTGTCCCCCTAAAATTCATATGTTGAAGCTCTAACCCACCCCCCAAAGTGATGGTATTTGGAGGCAGAGTCTTTGGGAGATAATTAGGTTTACATGAGTTTATGATGTGAGGGTGGGGCTCCCTGAAGGGGTTAGTGTCCTCAAAAGCAGAGGAACAGAGACCAGAGCTCGCTCACTCCCCGTGCAAACGAAGAGGCCACGCGAACTCACAGCAACATGGTGGCTGCCTAGAAGCCAAGAGAAGAGGCCTCAGAATGAAGTCTACCTTGCCGGCACCTTGATCTTGGACTTCCCAGGCTTTGGAACTGTGAGAGAGAAATTTCTGTTGTTTAAGCTATGCAGTCTGTGGTACTTTGTTATGACAGCCTGAGCAGACTAAGACAGGGGATCTCTGTTTAGACTCAGATGAGGCTGAAAAACTCAAATTTCCCAGTCACTCTGAACCTCCCTTGTCCCCTGTGTCTGAGGAAACTAGCCTTTTTTTTTTTTTTTTTTTGCTTATATAATAACATCACCTGGGGATAGTTCTTTTTCTTCTCAAGACTTACCCGACTGAGTGCTGTCTGACTCACCTTTTTACCAGTAGAGCCATCACTAGGATCTCATCATGCTCCAACAAAGCAAGCAGTCTGAAGAAGAAGTAGCTTATATATACCATAAGAATTACAAGATTTTGCTAATAAATATAGGCTGATGCCTGGGCAATATAAGAATGTGAGAGGAAGGACAGAATATAACACTAGCTTGGGCCAAATTTATTTATATGGGTACATTTATATATTCTGGATTTAATGTGTTAGAGCTATATGAATTGCTTGACATGGCTCCATACTTGGGTGGTTAACAAAACTCAATGGTAGCCTACGTTTAATGAAGTTAAGAGGCCAAAGCTTCCCTGGCATCATGTGGAGGAGGGAATCCAAAGCCTTAGGGAGACCGGAATGTTGGAGTAGACTCACCTCGTGTGACCCCAAACCACCTGCTCCCTCTCCCGACTACTAACTACATTCCTTGAGAGGGCCAAGTGACGCTCCCTTCATTAGGACATTGAGAAACATATTAGTAAGGTGGGGACGTATATCCTCCAAAAGCTGTAGGCAGGTGTGAGAGGAGATGCTGCCACTGAGATGGGATCCCAGAACAGAGGCCAAGTAGCAGTGTTTAAATGCCAGAGCCAAGACGATGGGCCTGTTACTAAAAAGTGCAGCAGGAATGTAGCAGGACAGCAATCAGAATGTTTCGATCTGCAGAGATTTTTAGTGGTAGCTAATTGATCATAGTGTCCCTAGGAATAGAACAGATGGGCAGGCTGCCAAAGTGGTGCTTGATCTGTATAATTGTATTATTTGGAGCAGTACTTCAGGATCCTTCCTCAAGAGGACCTCAGTCTCCCCTTCCATTATATCAACATCCCCTTGAGGAAGGATCCTGAAGCAGTGCCACAATCATATGTTGTAAATCTTCCTGCAAGCTTTCCCCAGAGGAAACTGCAGCCATTTACTAGAGTGGCTATGCACTGGGGAGAGGAAATTCCCAGAATCTGGGGGATTTCTAAGTACTGGCTCAGTTGATGTTCATTCCTAGAACCTAAAATATAACAATGGCCCACCAGTCAGAATGGGGGCTAACAGTGGTCAGGTGATAGGTTTAGTTTTAGCTCAAGTTCAACTAACACTCTGCCCAGCAGATTTGCAGGTCCACCTTATGATTACTTACTCAGTTCTTTTTTAAAACATTTTTATTATTTTTATTTTCTAAAATCTTTGTAGAGACAGGGTCTCACTATGTTGCCCAGGCTGATCTCGAACTCCTGGCCTCAAGCAATCCTCCTGCCTCAGCCTCCCAAAGTGCTGGGATTACAGGTGTGAGCCACTGCACCCAGCCTCCCCAGTTCTCAAATATATGAAAATTGGAATAGATATATTTTGTCAACTGAGAGATTCCCCATGCTGTCTTTCTGATCCATGAAATAAGCACCATTATGGTAGGAGGGACCAAGTGGAAGTCCCTGGAACTTCTTTTTCTTACTAGGATAATAAACCAAAAACAACACTGCAGCCTGGAGGGAATTGCAGAGATGAATGACACCATCAAAGATTTGAAAGAAGCTGAGGTGATGATACCTCTTACATCCTCCATTGGCCTCACCAGTTTGACCTGGGCAGATGGCAGATTGACCTTGGAAATGATGAGTTATCTTAAACCTAATCAGGTGATGACTCCAAAAGCAGCTGCTATTTCGTATTAGTATGTTTACTGGAGCAAACCAACAGCCACTGACACCTGGTATGCTGCTGTTTACCTAACAAATGCTTTTTTCTCCATGTCGATATGTAAGGACAAACAGAAACAGTATGCTTTCACTTGTTAGCCCAATGGCACAACTTTGGTCTTGCCTCCGAGTTACACGGACTCACCTGCACTCTGCCATAAAGGAGTCCACAGAGATCTTGATCATCTTGACATTGCACATATCACAGTGGTCCACTGCATCAGTGACATTACGCTGATTGGATCTGATGAGCAGGAAATAGCAAGTACTATACTTTAGATGCCTTAGTAATTAGCATGCAAACCAGAGGGTAGGAGATAAACCCCATCAACACTCAAGGGTTTGCCACCGCAGTGAAGTTTCTGGGGGCCAATGAATGGTCTGGAGCATGTCTGGACGCTTAAAGAAAACACCCAAGAAACTCAAATGGAATGAAATGGACATATTAAGCACTCAGGTGTGCTGTGCCAAATGCTTGAACATTTAATACAAATGTGGATAAATATAGACAAAACGGGCTTCTATGAATATTCTCCTCGCAGTGAAGATACATGCAGTGTCGGGACTGGTCCTCAACACCACCGTTGTCAGATGCTGTTAAGTACTCTTTCTGTTGGTTCAAAATTTTGCTCCTTTGTTGCTGTGTATTTCAGCAGGAAGCCCTGGCAGCTGTTGGTTAACAGATATCTTTGTTAGGGAGCCACAATCACAGTCGAAGCTACTGTCAAATCTACTTTGTGACAACCTGGGAGATTAGAACAAGAAAAAAGCATCAGCACATCTCCTTTGCAGGAGATGTCTCTTTCTTAGACTTCATAAAATGATGCAAATTATTCATCTGGCTGTACATTGCTACTGGTACATTGCACTTACTGACTTATGCATGTTAATTGGGAAAATAGTCCTAAGCCGTGGTAGCTTTTCATGTTCTAGAAACTCACACATTTTGGCCCTGGCTCCTGATTCTACAGGAAAAGTTTCTTTTGTATTCTTAGGCTCTCTTAAGGATGCGTCATTTTTAAAAAGCCAACAATTTAGGAAAGATTTATAACATTTTTACAGAATTCTTAGGTTTTCTGAATGGTAAATACTAGTAAAATTTCTCTAAAGAATATATCACAAGCCCGTCATGTGTTAATTGATTTGTTGAAGGAAAGAAAGGCCCATTTATTTATTAAGTGTGCCTACCTATCAAAAGCTCGTGAGCCCACATGGACCTGGAGGTTTTCTTTTGAAAGGTTTTTAACTATAAATTCAGCTGCTTTAATAGACATAGAACTGCATTTATTAAATAGGTTGCCTATTTCTTTTTGAGTGAATTTTGGTAGTTTGTGACCTTTAAAAAATTGGATCACTTGGTCTAAGTTGTTGAATGGATGTGTATAGAATTATTTTTATTATTCCCTTATTCTTTTAATATCTGTGGATTCTGTGGTGATACCCTCTCTTTTATTTATGATGTTTATAATTTGTGTTTTCTCATTGTTTTTAGTCTGGCTAGAGGTTTATCAATAACATAAAGATCTTCTGAGAGAACCAATTTTTGGTTTCATTGATTTTCTCTGTTGTTTTTTTATTTTAAGTTTCATTGATTTTTTATTTTTTTTGCTTTTTATTATTTCCTTCCTTTGACTTTCTTTGGGTTTCTTTTGCTCCTCTTTTTCTATTTCCTTAAGGTAGACGCTTCAATTATTGATTTGAGATCGTTATTCTTTTCCAAAATAAGTATTTAATGCTATAAATTTCCAAGGACTTCTCACTGCATCCCACAAATGCTGATATTTTATATTTTTGTTTTTATTTAAAAAAAAAATTAAAAATTTTATTGATACTTCCCCTTTGACCCATGGATTATTTAGAAGTACTTTGTTTCATTTCCAAGTATTTGGAGATTTTCCAGTTATCTTTCTGATATTCATTTCTAATTACTTGCATTATCATCAGAGAACATATTTTGCATGGTTTCAATTTTTAAAATTTTGTTAAGCATTGTTTTATGACCTAGGATATGTGTCAGATGTGGGATTTGATTTTACCCTATTATAAGCTGTTAAATTAGGCTGTTAATATTTCACGGCTGCTGGCATTAGTGTACACATGTAATTAGTCATAAATAATAAGCCCCTCATCTCAATAGCCGTAAGTAGCATGATTTTTACCTTGCTGAAGTGGGCGTTTAGAGGAACCACTAGAAAGACAAGAGTCTCTGAGCAGTGATTATGTGGATGGACTTCCCAGTCAGGTGACCTTTTTGCTGTTTCACTTCCTGTGTGGCTTTGGACCAGTTAATAACCACTCAGAATTCTTGGTCTGCCAAATGAAGAAGAGACTACTTCACGTGACTATTTCACGTAGGCTGAGAAAGTTCAGCAATGAGATTTAAGGGAAATTCTTTAGACCCTTTATTATAGTCGTATGTAAATACTCACCTTTATGGAGATGAGTGAGGAGGCAGAGGGCCGATCATGGCACAGTAATGTTGAAGGACCTGGGACCACACCAATATTCATAACTGATAAAAATCAAGTTAAAATAACTATCTAGTAATTCATGTTAGATCTGAAGGAATTGATAATTCAAAACAGAAAGTCTTGTTACTGGTGGTGGTAGTTTACTTTTGATTGAATGAATAGTGAGTGTCTCGAGTCTTTAACATCCGCTGATGGCTTCGCTTCCTTTCTCCCTCCCTGCCAGCTTCTTGCCTGGGTCACTGACACAGTCCTTTAGGGTATTTGGTTTCCAGAGATCATTTTTGCTTACACGTCGCTGGCATTCTGGGCTGAGAGAATGTGTGTGGGGCCAATATAGATCTGTAATTTTGAAGCCTATACTTTTAAGTCGAGGACAGACCTGTGGAGAGAGCTCAAGTCTCAACTTTGAGTATCCAGAGACTGTTGGAGGTCATTTGGGATCCTGGGCAACACAGAGAAGTGGGAGGACAGGGACACAGAGAAAAGAAGGGAGGAAGTGCCTCCTGGGGAATGTACTAGTTCTGTATCGCTGCATAACAAATCAGCCCCTAACTCAGCAGCTTGAACAACATTTAATATAACACACACATCCTGAGGTCAGGAACTCAGGAATGGCTTCGCAGGGTGGTTCTAGCTCCGGGTCTCTCACAGGCTGCAGTCCAGGCGTGGCTGACACTACATTACCTAAAGGCCAAAGGATCTGTTTCCTAAATGGCTCATATGGCTCTTGGCAGAGGCTTCAGTTTCTCACCACGTGGGTCTCTCCATAGGCAGTTTGAGTGTCCTCACAGCACAGCTGGCTTCCCCCAGAGCAAGTGACCCAAGAGAGAAAGAGCAAGGCAGAAAAGCCACAGTGTTGAGGTTGTATTCCACTGATCACATAGCCAGCTGTGACACGGTGTTGGAGCAGACCACACAATGGCATGGAAACACTGGGACCTGTCTTGAAAGCTGGCTATCACAGCGACTTTGCCTTTCACCAACCAATTTTGCCTTTGTCCAGAGACACTCTAGTCAGGCTTTGGCAGGCCAGGCTCAGGGAGCTAGTTTGAAGTCGGTTTAATGAAGAATTGGCTTATGAATCTTGGGAATATGTTGGGTGGTGGGCCAAGAACTAACTGTGTAAAGACCTTTAGAGAAATTAATACTGTGCATTCTCCCTGCCCCACCAACATGGACAATTATAGTACCACCATGGATCTGTTTGGAGACATAGATGACATTTCTTCAGAGAGTGACGAGGACAATCTACTACCTATTCCAGGACAACCTGTTGTAAGTAAAACCACTAATCTCAACAGATGCCATTATTCAAAGCTAAGCAAAGTTTCAGAGGCTGACAGGTCTGTCTCTCTCATGTTGAGAGGGGACATGGATAACTGAACATCTGATGAGTGGGTGACTTTCTTAGCTGTATGGGGAATTTCTAGATATAAGAAGGCACGGAAGGAATTGCTCAGGAGGAGGTTGATGCCAAGCTTTAGGGCCCGGACCATGAGGAGTCATAATGTGAAACCTTTGATTTAAAGGTTTTTCTTATTCAAACCTGTGCCATGAAGCATGGGCTATGTCAATATTCTTCTCTGGTTTTAACAGTTGCTTTGTATTGGTGGGTTGAATAATTTCACAGTTCTTTTGCTGAGTATATCATGCAAAATAGATAAGTCAACAAAATAGATACCTTCTATAGTAATGCAGGCAAACAGGTCTTGTTTCCTATGGGTTTTTTGTTTGTTTGTTTTGGTTTTGTGTGTATGTGGAAAGAGAGGTTTTAGGGAGAGGCTTGGAAGGGTTGCTGACTGTTTTGTCCCTAAAGTGGTATCTAAATTTACAATCTGTCAAACCTGCATCTGCCTAGTACAGGGAGAGTAAACCTAGAACATTTCTTACATCTTTGCCCATTCTCATTTCTGTCTTAGGATGAACGTGGAGTGCCCCAGGGCCAGCAGGAGGAAGAGCCCATTTCTGAAACCACAATGGAAATAGAAATTCCCAGTATCAATTCTGATTTAGGAAATGAATTGTATTTTGTTAAACTACCCAAGTTTCTAAGCATAGAACCCAAGTAAGAGTACTAATTAAAAATTTTAAGATATTGAATAAAAATATGTAGAATGGTAAATATTTTTCCCTATTTATCATCAGTTGACTAAGCACAAAGATAGGAGATTTCTTACATAACTCTGAAAAAAAATAAATTTGGGACGTACTGTGTTAGAAAAATGATGAATTTACTGGTGAGAGAGAATTTCAATGCTAATAATTTTTCTAGCATTTTGGCACTTTCTTTTAAATGAACAGATTGCAACTGATGAATGTGTTTTTCACTAGCATAAAGCTGAAAAATCATAAAATGAGAATGAGAAAGTTTATTAAAGAAATCACAGATTTTCAGTGCAAAAGCCATTGTGAATCTAGAAAAGAAAATGATTTTGGACAACAAAATAGTGTCAAGTGTTATTCACTAAGGTGCATGCATGTGAATTTTTGTGCAGTTAAACACGACACATTTTCTCAAAAAATATATAAAGATAGACCATATGTCACCTATACTTTAGAAGACATTTCATCAAGGAAGATTTTGAATTATTACTCACATTTGGAGTTTATTTCAGGCATTATGTTTTAAAAACAAATTTTAAGAAAATACAGTAATTTGCATACTTCCTTGAAGGTTTACATGATGTTATTTGTCTACTGTGGTTTTTTAGAAACATATTGGTACACGCTATAGAGATAATTTATAGTATGACTCATTCATTATTAATGAATATGGCTAAAATGACATTAAAAACAATTTTTAGACCTTTTGACCCTCAGTTTTATGAAGATGAATTTGAAGATGAGAAAATGCTGGATGAGGAAGATAGAACCAGGTTAAAATTAAAGGTACCCTCCTACACACTATTCCTTTTTTTCTTTTGACTTTTTCCTTTTATAAAGTAGAACACAGGGATGACAACTTTAGACTTGAACTTATAAAAATGATCTTTTATGTTTCCTGTTCAATCAACAAGCAGCTCTTTAGACTGAAGAATTAAACGTCTTTTCAGAATATTTTTAGGGGAGAAGGTACATTTTTTATCCCTGTAGAATTGTTGCTTGCCTTTTTACTATTTTTGCAATTGTAATTTTTTGGCAGAAGTAAAGATAAAAATTCTTGAAAATTGTTAACTGCTTCATTATTATAAATAACAGTGCAGCAAGGTATATGGAACCGCCTCCGTTTTATAGTGGGTTGATCCTAGCAACTTCTGACAATAGAAATGTCTCAGGCTCTTTGTGGATATTCTAGTAATGCACAAAAATGTCATTAGGTGGTCCTCTCTAGACAGCCTGGGATGGCACAATACTACCATTGCTCACACGGGGATGTTGTCTTCCTTAACAGGGTTTCGCACAAGCTTCTGCCAGGGGCCCCAGTGGTAGCACTGGGCCGGGTCAACTTTTATGTTACTTCTGTGACTTTGGAGTTCCCTGCTATATGGGTAGAGTAAATTTGGACTCAAAAACAGGGCAAAGCACAGGTCTCAGGTTTTAATTTGTTGTTAATTGTTTATTATTTTTAAAAAATTTTGAATGCCCAGAGTGTCCCTGTCTCATAGCCCTTCCAGTGGCACTGCGATAGGCACAGGTCTCAACTTCAACTGCTTACCTCGCGTGAACCTGAAGCCTTGTCCTCTCTCCTTTGGAGCTCTTAGTGTGTCTGGTAACACCTCAGCCTGCATCCTACTTAGCTTCTGTTTCCACTGGTGTGAACTGGAGCTCAGAAAAACTGTAAACTAAATGTCTGGTTAGTTCAGCCAACATCTCCAGGTATTTGCAGCAGGTGGGTTTCAGTGTTGCAGGATCAGCTATTTTTTTGTAAGCTTATTCTATCATTACCTATCAATTCGTGGCACATGATTATAAATCACTTGGGGAACAAAGAACATTTAGTTAGTTAAATTGGTTTCCTAATGCCTTTGTGTTCTGAAACTAGGTAGAAAATACCATACGATGGAGGGTACGCCGGGATGAAGAAGGAAATAAAATTAAAGAAAGCAATGCTCGGATAGTCAAGTGGTCAGATGGAAGGTGAGTACAGAATGCCTGAAGAGTATGGACGTACCCCGAGGGAGGCCTGGGATGAGTGACACTTTCTGTGTAGGACCTTATTTTGGGGTCATTTTTCATTAAAGAACTGTCAAAATTTAGGGCTGTGTCATTACCTAGGAAAACCTGAGGGAAGTTAGCAGGGTTGAGGTCACATAGCTATGCTGGTGGGAGATTTTACAAGTGGACCCCAGATGTGATCAAAAAGCCATTTTATCTCCATTATCAGTGTGAAAGACTAAAGTTAGCTCCTATTGGTGAGGGTGAGATATTGGACATTACAAATGGATATTTTTGAAAAATCGTTTGTTTTGCTAATGATGACATAGAGATTGGGAAAATTAAAAAACAATTATATTTCAAGTTGAAAAGAGGATAGATTTTACCACTTTTTACTTTGAAAGGAGACAGGTTATTTACAGCACCTTTTCTGGTCTTCTTATGAATTCAGTATGACGACAGGATCCTGCAGTTCCATGCTGTTTTAAGAAAAGCTAACAGGGTAGAGAAAGCTGTAGGAGTCAGTAAATATCCACCCTAATACCTGAACTGTTTCTCGTTTCCAGCATGTCCCTGCATTTAGGCAATGAAGCGTTTGATGTCTACAGAGCCCCCCTGCAGGGCAACCGGGACCACTTGTTTGTAAGAGGAGACACTGGTCTACAGGGACAAGCTGTCTTTAAATCCAAACTTACCTTTAGGTAACTATCCGAATGGACACGTGATTACTCGCAGTTAAGGAGCTACAAAAACCCGACTGTCTTGCTTGACATAATTTCATAGTCTGCTTCTGATGCACTTTTATCAAGTTGACTACAAGTCAATGTTTCTCAGGGGGCCAGTTCACACTGTCAAAATTCGCAGAAGGCTATTTATAACCCAGGAGACTGCTGGGTCAGCCCGCACTGATCAGTGCGCTGGGTAAGAGGCCTAGCAGACTTGCCTTCGCTGCTCTGCGGGTCCTTTCCCGTGAGAGAGATTGCCCTGGGGAGCTAAGCAATCTCAGAATGGTGCTGGCGCACCCCGACAGATGTGACCTGCTGCGGCTCTCCCCTCCTGAGGCCTCTGGCTCCCCGGGGGGTGGCGGGGGCAGGTCACTCACTGCTGTGGCCCCTCCCCCACACCTTGCCTCCAAAGGACACAGGACTATTGATTAGGAGTCGGCTTTCCTAGCGAGGTGGAGCACTTAAAAGATGAGGGTCCCTTTTGGGGTCATGGAAGTATTCTAAAATCAGCTTGCGGTCACGGTCGTACCGCTTTGTAAATAAAAACATTGTTTAATTGTGTACTTAAAATGAACGAATGTTACGGTATATGAATTACACTAAGTAAATCTGTTAGTCTTTTTAACAGCTGTAGGGGACAACCCTGAGGTTGTGTATCTTGAGGAAGGGTCTCAGTCTCACTGATTGCTGGTTCATCTACCTCACAGGGATGTTGAAGCAATTAATTAAGTGAAACAACACATAAAAAAACGTCATGTCCAATCCAGCCTCGTAATGATCTCTTCTGGAATGGCATCCTGAAAGACGTGCAATTCTGAGCTTGCTTTTTCTCGTCACACCCCACGCCCCACAGTGGGGTAATATCTGACTGCTCGGCACAAGTTCACTCCTTACGTTCCCTCTCTCTGCGGCCTTGCTGTCTCCTTCAGGGACCCTCTCCCAAGCATCATCTTTCCTTCTCATGTACTTAATTCAAAGCTGCCCGCCTTCAGTCAGGAAGGCATTTCCTTCTGTCCCGGGACTCCTGGCCTAGTTGTATTGTCCCCCTGGGCTGTTAGGAGGCCCTTGCTGCTATGGTGACCTGCCTCCAGGCTTTGACTTCCTTCTGACTTTTTCCAGATGGAGGGACTCATCTTTAGTTCTCAAATTGTGTCGTCTGGCACCCGTGCCACCCTCTCTGAACTGAGATGTCGCATTCCTTCTCTCCTCCCTATGGTTGCAGTCTGGGGCAGTCTTTGTAAAGGCCTTTGACTGCACAGTCCGGGAGGTCGCGGAGGGAGGAGCTGCTCAGGGAGCCCAGAACGAAGGACTGTGGTCCTGCCTCCTCGCTCTGTCGAGGGGGAGGTCATCCTCACCCACAGCACTTTTGCTCGTGGTCTGATTGCCTCCGCTTGTTCTGAAACAGTGAGACAATTTTGTCCATTGCCCGCAGACCTCACTCTACCGACAGTGCCACACATAGAAAGATGACCCTGTCGCTTGCTAAAAGAAGTTCAAAGACACAGAAAATTAAAATCTTACCAATGGCTAGTCGTGATCCCGAATGCCCGCGCACAGACGTGATGAAGGTATATTTGCTAAACTTTATCTTGGCATATTTTGGGTATTAAGACCTGTGTTTTCCAGAATATGAATTTACAGTGGCATTTCTTATTGCCACTGCTATTTTATTTCTTGTAGTTATCAGGGAGCCAGCTTAACCTTCTGAGTGTGTAGTTAACCCCAGTAATGTGGATGGCTGCTGGCGAGATTACAGCAAAGGACTCAGATGCTCTCCGCTGTGAGATTTTTTTCTTTAAAAGCTTGTGATTAAGGGAGCCATCGCGGGAGTTTGGTGGAGCCTGGGCAGGTTAGGTGTCCGGCCCAGGGACGGACAGAAATAGCCTCTGCTGCCCCAGGGCGTCAGTCCAGGCTGGCCGCTTCTCCCTGGGCAGCGAGTGGCCGCACAGAGGACGGCGCAGCTCCCGAGGACACGCCTGTGCCCGTCAGTGTGAGGAGCCCCTTCTGCCTCCTCACCCTTGTCTTGCGTCCACGCCTTCAAACCAAACCGCACGCCCCGTGTGCGTGGTATGGCACGGGCGACAGCTGTTGTCCTGGACGAGGCATTACCCATTCTTTCTGGCAAAAGTGGGTTCGAGTGGGCATGAAGGTAGTTCCTTTTTGATGGGTTTATTTGCTTTACAGAAAGAACGCTCGAGGGCTTCCACGCACCAGGAGTCTCAGACAAGCCATCTTCGGGAGAAGCAGAACCAGCAGGGGCCGAGCGCCCCCTCCCAGGACCCTGGCAGTGATGACGAGGAGGAGGAAGGCGAGGACACTGTCAGCCTGGCCGACATCAAAAACTATTACCAAGGGGAACCCCCAGGTGAGTCGGGTGTGGAGGTCACATCTCGACGTTTCAGCGTGCCGGTGCCCGCGTTGCTCTGGTGAGCTCGTACTCCTTGTTCTCCTGTAATTTACTTAGGAAAATCGGACAAAGGTCTTTTTTTTGGTTTGTTTTAGTTAGGATCACTCTCCCACAGAAAAGGTTAGCTGTGAAAATAAGGCATTCCCAAAATAAGATCAGCTACGTAATTTATGTCCTTGTGGAGGAAAGTGTGTAACAGGCCCTTCCCCGGCTTGTATTAATACAATTAAGGACCCAATAGCTAAGCTTCATAATCCTTTAAAATGATGTGTGCATGAAGCTTCTTAGGTATTTAAAAGTGATCAGATAACCTCCTCGAGAACAAAACCTCTCAAATCTAAGTCATTGCACCGTGTCTGAAAGTGGTATTCATCTTCCCACTGAAACTTTAAAACAATTGTTGGTTCCTCCAGGAAAAATGTAGTGGGAAGGAACAATATTCAGCACAGGAAAATTCAGGAAGGAACAGGTCATCATCTTTGAAGGTCGATCCCAGGTCTAAAATTCCTTTCCTTTCAGAGGAACGAGCCAGAATCTGTTCCTCAGACAGTGATGAGGGATCCGAAGAAGATAAGGCTCAAAGATTACTCAAAGCAAAGAAGCTCACCGGTGACGAGGTGAGACCAAACGCGTTCCATCCCAGGCGTTTACCCTGGACCCAGGAGCCAACTCCTGGGAATGAAGAGGAGCTCACAGAGCAGGAGGAGAGACAGGTGTCTCCAGAGTTCAGGGAGATAAACGCAGTAATAGGAGTAGGAGTGGCCCAGAGGAGGATCCAATACCTGTGCTCGCCTGGGCCTTGCAAGGCTGCACGGAGGAGGAGACCTCTGTTGCGTGCTGAAGGATGGACAGAAGCTTGAAAGCAAGCAGGCCAGGGACCACTCCAGTAGACAGAAAGGCCTTGAGGAAAGGCACAGGGCCCGAGACAGCGAGCCTCAGCTAGAGAACTACAAACGGTTCGGTGTGGGTAGAGCAAGGGGTGTGTCATGTTCGCTGTGTGGGAAACTGGGTGTCTTCACTGTCTGGATGTGACAGTAGTTGAGTTATTTCATTTCCCTGTTATCAAAGTATTTTTCCTTTCTTCGTCTCCTTTCCCCCTTATAAGATCAGAGGTACAAAGAAATTTTAAGTTTTAATTCTATGAGAGAAGCGCTATGTTACTGCCCACAGGCCACATTCATTCAGTGTTTTCTGAACACTTACACTCCATGGTTCCAGAGACAGGAATAAACATTGCAGTCACATGTTTAATTAAACATCGGTCACTTGTACGTTCATTTTCTTCTTTCTCTCTATGCAACACACATACCTGGGTACAGTCGTCCCTCGGCACCTGCGGGGGACTGGTTCCAGGGCCCTCCAGGACACCGAAATCCTTGCGTGCTCAAGTCCCTTACGTAAAACAGCATAGTATTTGCATATAACCTAGGTCCTTCCTCCCGTATAATTTAAATAATCTTTAGATCATTTATAATACCAAATACAATGTAAATGCTATGTAAATAGTTGTTACATTTTATTGTTTTTAACATTCGTATTATTTTTTTTTTTCCAAATATTTTTGATCCGTGTCTGGTTGAATCCACAGATGCAGTGGCCCAACTGTACTGAGTGATACATGGAGAAAATAAGTACTGAGGAAGTAGGGGGACGTATTTCAAGCAAATGTGATAGGAATGCCAGTCAGTCTAGAATGCAAAGTGTCTCTCCAGCCCTGACCACGGCCCAGGGGAAACCTAGTTTCCAGTTGACCGATCTCCTAGGAAGTGTCTGTGAGGACACAGGTCGGCTGCTCGCAGGGGGTCAAGTTCTACTGAAGAGCTGCCTTCCCCAGTGTCAGCTGAGAACTACTTTAGAAAAATTTTCCAGAAATGTTTTACATTGAATTTTACATCTTTATCTCTCATATCTGTTCAGGAGGAGAACCTTCCCGAAAGAGGAAGGCAGGGGGTGAAGAGGAAGAAGATGATATAAACCCCTAAAATGTGCACTCACTGTATACAGTATTCAACAGTTCGTTTTAAAACAATGATGAAATGACTCGTTTTGATGGAAATGAATTACTTTTGCATAATCCTAGTTGTGAATAAAAAGTTTTCAAAAGCAAGTCTCTGACTTCTGAAAATTCAATTTTCCCAGTTGAGGTTATTTTGGTAACTGCTCAGGGTGGGTCTCAGGTTTTAGCGCATTCCTGCTGCTCTGCCCGGCTCGCTTCCTCTGTCTGGCACAGAGGTCTGCCTAAGTTCAGCTCACGTGGCCCCCTCCAGGATGTCCTCCCTGTCCTGCTGAGCTGGGTTCTGGGCCCTCTTGTGCTCTGTAGTCCCCTTGGCATGGCGTTAGTTCCACTTGCCACATGGCGCTGTGCTCTTAGACGAGCAGGCACAGCAGGGAGGGCTCGCTGGACGCTGGGTGCTTTGATGGGTGCCGTGTGGGCCTTACCCATTCCAATCCTCAGAACCCCTGCAGGGCAGGTGCTCTTGTACCCCTTTTACAGATGTGGACGCTGAGGTTTAAAGAGCTTAAGTTCTCTGTGCAAAGCCTTTTCTCCTTGAGTAAACAAACTTTTTTGAGACAAGGTATAGGATCTTACATGCACAGCAATCACACGCAGAGCAGATACTTTACCAACGTAATGGAGACAGAGACCCAAAATATCTACCCGAGGTAAAAATGGACACCATTAAGTTTAGGAAACAGAGCAGTGGGAAACAAATGCTGGAATTGACTTCTAGCTTTGTGACTGCTACAGTAGCTGGAACGTAACAGGCACGTAGTCAATATTTATTGAACAAACCAGTGGTGTTATCTTGGGCAAATCACTTAACTTCTCTGACATCAGTTTCCTCAACTAGGTGGCGTTTAGGCTTGACCACATCAATCTTTCATGATCTAATGTTTATATTTCTTTACCTCTGAGCATTGAATACTAGATATATTTTTTAAATGTTTTGTTAAATAGAAATGATCAAAGAAAAAAAATGGCCTATCTCACCATGCAGAAAACCCCAATTTACATTCTATTTCCTTCCCTTTTATTAACAGCATAACTTTATGGTTGTAAACACTTTCAGAATTAGCATTAGGTCCTGAAAGGGATTTAGAGACCCATTCAGAACACTGACAGGTACTAGCACAATTTAATTGTGAGATCGGGTATTCTTTTTATGGGGCTGGCCTTGAGGCTCTGGTATGTCTGTGAGCAGGGCTGGGGCTGAGATCTCCAGGCCCTCAACCCTTGCAAACCATCCAGGAAAGCTTAAAATGTGGAGGAAAAAAATGGCAGTTTTGGACCCACATGTAGTCAGCCACCCCCACTAATTGGTACCTAAAAGAGCAGGGGGGCCACCAGGCTGAGCATTTTTAATTGGACTGTTTTGGAGGAAACAGAGGCCACCATCGGCCCACAGCCACAGTCCCTGACACTCAAGTCCCCTCGGACTTAGGGAGCAGCTCACAACCCAGGTTTCGGGGCCTCCCTGATCACCAAAGGGGATGTGCATCAAGGCTTCCTGAACGTGACTATGAAGCTCAAAAGCCATTCTCAGAAGGCCAAACGACAGTAAAGATTCCGGGGGAATTTCTCTATTCCCCATTAGGAAAACCCTGAACATTTTAAATCATTTGACATTTACCCCTAAAAGTTTCTTCAAACCCATTACATGTTTCACTGATTTTCTCACTTGGTTGATGGATATGATATAGGCGACTGGTAAGTTTTTGCTTTTCTGCAAAAATTATTTCTAGCTCATTAGCAGGACTGCCTCCCGTCAGGTCCAGAGTGTACGGTGTCACCGGACCCGCTTCTTCCTATCTGTCAACTCAGTCCACCCTTATGAACAGATAAGACCAAGTACTCATATTAGGTTGAACCATATGAAATAACTATTTTTATGGGTAAAAATGGTCAACTATTGACAATGTTATGTGGTTCATCTTAACAGGGTGGTTAGTCAGCTCAGCAATCTGACAAAATGCTATAGACTGGGTGGGTCCTAACAAAATGCTATAGACTGGGTGGCTTAAATAAGAGGAATTTATTTCTCACATTTTTAGAACCTTGTAAAGTCTGAGATCAAGATTCAGTTCCTGGAAGGGCACAGTGGCTCACGCATGTAATCCTAGCACTCTGGGAGGCCGAGGCGGGAGGACTGCCTGAGCTCAGCAGTTCGAGACCAGCCTAACAGCAAGACCCCGTCTCTACAAAAAACAGAAAAATTAGCCAGGCGTGGTGGTGGTGCATGCCTGTAGTCCCAGCTACTCGGGAGGCTGAAACAGGAGGATCACTTGAGCCTAGGAGTTGGAGGTAGCAATGAGCTATGATGATGCCACTGTACTCTACCTGGGGCGACAAGAGCTAGACTCAAAAAAAAAAAAAAAAAAAAAAAATTCAGTTCCTGATAAGGGCTCCCTTCCTGGCTTGCAGACAGCTACCTTCTTGCTGTAACTTCACATGGTGGAAAGTCCTATATCTCTTCATATGAGGACACAAATCCCATCATGGGGGCCCTACTCTCGTGACCTTATGTAACCCTAATTTCCTTCCAAAGGCCCCATCTCCAAATACTATCACATTGGGGGTTAGGGCTTCAACATATGAGTTTGCGGGGAGATACAAACATTCAGTCCCTAATAGGTAGAACAACTCAGCAAAATCAATAAGGTTGTTCTTAAAGAGGACTGTAAGGAACGAATTTAGAACACAGGAACTAAAGGGATTATGTTTTTTTTCAAAAAGTCCAAGTCTACAGGATATTTGATAAACTTTATTAAAATTCATTCCAGTACATAGTGGTAAGTTCTAAATGCCTCTAGCACATATTCTTCAAAATAAACTTCACTGTGTTATCATGAACTGGGTTGATAATATTTTGTATTAGTTAAATGTCAGTGTTGTAAAATTCATTGCTTTTATATTTATAAAACTGAAAAATAGGCCAGGCATGTGGTGGCTTATGACTGTAATCCTAGTAGGCTGAGACAGGATGATTGCTTGAGCCCAGGAGCTTGAGAGCAGCCTAAGCAAGAGCGAGACCCCGTCCCCTGCCCCGCCCCTCAAAAAAAAGAAAGAGAAAAACTAGCCTGGCGCAGTGGTGCGCGCCTGTAGTCCCAGCTACTCGGAAGGCTGAGGCAGGAAGATCTCTTGGACCCAGGAGTTTGAAGTTGCCGTGAGATATGATGACACCACTGCACTCTAGCCAGGGCAACAGAGTAAGACAATGTTTCAAAAAAAAAAAAAAAAAAAAAAAAAAAAAAAAAAAAAAAAAAACAAAGAAAAGAAAAAGAAAGCATTTACAGTGTTTTGGATATTTGAACATTAGGAAAAAAATGTACTTCAATACCTGACTTCATGGGACAAAGAATGATGCATTGTTACAAAGGTAATTTTCAAGCTTTTAAACATAATTAAAACCAAATATAATTCATTCGAAAGACTAAAAATATTTATTTGAAATTACAACCGTTTTTATGCTGTATGTGTATACTTTTTTAAAAAAACAATTATTAAGCAAATCTAAAAATTTGAAACTGAATCGAAAACTTCTTACATTTCTTGAGTGAAGGTGAATTTTAAAGTCCTAAAAATTGCTATATATACCCACCAAGAAGAACGAAGAACTTGTGCTTAAGCCTTACCCTCTGAATATACAGACTATAATATCTGAAAGATTATTTCCTGTTTTTGAGACAGAGTCTTTCTCTGTTGCCCCGGCTAGAGGCAAACTCAAACTCCTGGGTTCAAGTGATCCCCCCGCCTCAGCGTCCTGAGCAGCTGGGACTACTGGTGCGTGCCCACCATGCCTGGCTAATTTTTTTATTTTTTGTAGAGCTAGGGTCTCACAATGTTGCTCAGGCTAATCTCAAACTCCTAGCCTCCAGCGATCCTCCTGCCTCAGCCCTACAAAGTGCTGGGATTATAGGCATGAGCTACTGCACCCAGCCCTGAAAGATTTTAGGCCAATTAATTTCTTTGCATCAATTAAAATATACTGACACACGCTGGGAAGCCAAGGTGGGAGGATTGCTTGAGGCCAGGAGTTCAAGACCAGCCTGAGCAAAAGCAAGACTCGGTCTCTACTAAAAATAGAAAAATTAGTGGGGCATGGTGGTAATGAAGGAATAAAGTTGGACAGTACTGAACTTGCAGAGAAATGGAAGTGGCTATGGACTCCAGAAAAAGCATGATCCTTGGATTTACTGGGAGATTAACAGTGGTTCTTGATTTTATAGAGAAAGAGAGACGCAGCCCTGGGAACACAGAGCCAAAAAACGTAAGATTTTATGAAACTCCATAAATTATTTCATCTTATTTTAATGGCAGCTTGAGTTAAATATAAAGTACAATAGAACATAAGCAACATTTTATCAAAACATTTTTTCTTTCATAATTTTTATCATACCATGGAATCCCCCTTTTAAACAAAAACACATCAGATACCCAGTCAATTGTAAAACGATTTACAAAGTTCTATTTACATGTAACTTTTCCAGCATGCACCTCTTGCACAAAGCAAGTATGTGGGTTATTTCATTCAAATAACAAGAATTTGCAATTAAATGATAACTCTCGTTGAAGTCTCTAACAATCTGTTAATTTATTTAACACAAAATGTTTATTTGGTCTTTTAAACACAGGCACCCTTAGGTGTATTTTACCCATTCTTCAGATTTTACTAGGCTTTAATTACAAGTGTACAGCACCCAAATCCATTTTAATAGTGTTAATATTTGCTGCTAATATTGAGTTTTTAATATATATAATTTCATGTAGATATACTGGAAAAATCAGAACTTCAGACAAATATGAATATAAAATTTTATAAAATGTAATTAAAAGCTTTTCCAAAAACAGCAATTTAAAAATTCAAAGAATATTCTTTTAGATAACCAGTTAAGTTGGTTAGACTACAAAACTTAAGGTCTTACAAAATCTTTGGCTTGAAAATCAAGACTATTTCAAAACCCTAATCTATTTATTCTAAAATTTTAGAGCAATTTAGAAATACTGAAAGTTACTAAAAGGTCAAGAGGTGCCAGATTTTTAAAGATCAAAGTAAACACCATTTTTCTCCCTTATAATTAAAGTTCTTGAAAGATTTTCTATGTTTAATTGCATGAGTGTTCACAAAGTTACTTATGAAGAAATCTTTTCTTCAATTATATAATGAACTATTGCAGTACAGAACTGGAATGGTACAAGCAAAATACTCAACTTCATAATTTGATAAATAATAAGTGAAAAAGATATTACACATGAGTATGACACAACACTCTACGTAGGGTCCTACCTACCTATATTTAAAAAGAAAAAGCTTATGGGAGGAAAGGGGAACCTACTTATCAATTTATTGACTGACAGGACAACGCAAACAAGGATGGCCGGATGAGAGTGTAAGTGACCAATTCCTTCTGGTAGCCTCAGCTAGTGCTCCACACCTGACTCCCAACCTTGACGTACTGTGCCATCTCTATACAATCAAGCACAATTCAGAAGTTGTATATGAAAAGGAAAAGAGGAGGGAGGGACGCAAGAAAGTGAGACTTGCTAACTTGAAGAAAAAAAAAAAAATGAAGTCAGTGGCCTGTAACTGAAAGGGAATAGTGCAAAGTTAATCTTTGGCCCCTTTAAAACATTGGATACTGATTAAAAAAAAATAACAAATATCAAAGAAGGCTTATTATAGTAATAAGAAGCTGCCTAGCTCATTAAAGAAACTGTCTGGCCCAGGCCTAAGTAGCAGATATTTTGCAATTCAATTTCAAAAAGTTAAAAAAAAAAAAAATTAACAAACTACCTCCCCCCAATCAGAAATGAGATTCTTCCCTTCAGAAAAGTCTCCCTGTAAATGATACAGCCAGGCCTGAATTTCTGAGGCCAAGGTTGCCTTAGATTCCTTTGCTCCCTGTTTTCTGTAGCTGTAAATGCCTCCGCCACCTCCTCCACGGGCTGCCCTGAGACAGGCACGAACAGAAATCTAAACCCTCCGTTCCAGCACTGGTTCTGCAGTCTTGTATCGGTCTTCCCATCGCAGTGCACTGCTCAATTGTTCACTTTAACACTCTAAGCAATAAAGACCACTTTTGGTATAGAAATGACTTTCATAACTTTTATACAATACAGATTAAAAAGTATAAGATAAAAGGAAGTATATACTAAAAATCAGATTTATGAAGAAGAGTTTTTCTTATTGGTTGGAAAATTTTAGTGATGATTTAACACTGCTTATGCAATTCTGCACTGCACGTAAGAACTTCTCAGAATACTGTGCAATACCAAGTAATGTATACACATGCCAGTTTCTAACTTACTTACAGTAACTATCAGTTTAAACGACCGTTTTGCAAGCTCCTCAGACTTGAACTCCCTCATGTTTATGACCTTTGATTTCATGTGTGTAACATCAGCTTTCTTTTTTCTTTTACCCTAAATAACCAAGAACTGGCTGTATGCCTTTTTATAGGGGAAAAAACAGCTTTTCTACTCAGATGCTTTTTAGTATTAGCTTTCACAAAATTTAATAATGCCCACATTATTAAAATGAAAAACTGGAATGAACTTAGACATTACTACACTTTTAAACAAAATATGTAACCTGGCAAAGCTGATGACTTTGTTTAAAAAAACTCTAGGTGTTTCTGAGACACATCGGGCAAGTGAAGGGACCCGGAATATGCAGACCGTTTTCTCTCCCTGGAGATCTGCTTTTGCTCCTCAACAGATGACCAGATTTTGACTCAACTGTTTTAAAATTCTGGCATTTTGTTCTCTTGGTAAGGAAAAAAAACCCACACTCTTGCCAATGTGTTTTAAAAACTGATAAAGTCTCCAGGCCGTGGAATAAAGCAAGCTTTTAAGTGCTTTATATCTAAAAGGGAGCAATAGCAATTGTGATATCAGTAACGTCCCTTTCGATTTAAAAAAGATTGGTCCTCAAAATGTTCAAATTATTCTACATAAATGACTTCTGAAACTTTTTAAACAATTGTATTTTCTTTTTGCCCAAGACTCATCATAAATCATTCAAATTAAGCTAAATTAAAATTGATTTTAGCAGAAAGTAGAAATGTTTCAAAATATAAAATATCATCTACTATTGATTTTAATGTGAAACTGATAACAACTTACACTAAAAAAAATATATATATGTCATTAAAAAATTTTTTCCAGTCTTTTCCCTTCTACCCAGGAAAATTTTATTGTCTGATGTCACCAAAATGAGCCCTTGGTGATCTTTTGAAGTCTTCCAAAGAGTATACCTTGGTGGACTTACTGGTGGTCTCCTTCGACTCGTCTCTTACGCACTACGAGAAAAATGAAAGTATGTTAGAAACCCCTATTAATTTTAACAGTGCTAATTTGCTTGTAACAAACAAGTTTCCATATAACCCAGTTACAGTTTGACCAAAATATAAATGTCCATTTTTTACATGATAATTAATAATTTAAAAAAGCCCTCATTTACCTGTTGAGAAGCGACGGGCTTCAGAACAAAAAGTATGTATCCTAAGCTCACTGACTGATACCTGTGCCTACACAGCAGCAGCTCTACAAATCTAAAACACAGAATCATCTTCATTTGTTTATTGAAAAAATGTATTACTATACCTAGGTTAAAAAAAAGACCAATAAATCACTATGTTATATTTTGATATGACATTCAGGCAACTGGTGTTAGAACATATTAAAAGTAACTATCTGCATGCTTTCCTGACTAGACACTGCAATGTATTTCCTTAGTCTGTAAAAGAACATAACAAAAACATTTTTGTCATTTTCAAAGATAAGTGGCTTGCTACTGCTTTCCAAAGTTTCCTTTTCTCATCTTCTGCGAAATGAACCAGTTCAGGGCTCCGACAAAACAACAAATGCAAAGTAATGAAAATCTCAGACCCTGGTAATGTGGTGGGGCCACTTCTGGCCGTCATAAACTTTGCCTGCCAAAGTAGTCAGCCAGCCAGTTCAGCTGATGGAGTAAAGGTACATATATCCGGGAACTCTCAGCTGCTTCATGGGCTGGTGATGCCGAACCACTCAGCTGTGCTCACTAGCAGCAGGGCAAGGCCTTCAACTTTAGGATCTTGCTACCTGCACTCTCAGCTACCAGCCACCAGAGAGCATTCTCTGAGAGCCACCAACTTGGGGCTCCTCAGCCTTGTGGCCAACTCCTATTTAGAGAGGACAAAAAGCACAGGTTCTGGAGTCAGTGACAAATAGAGTGTGAATCATGGCTCTGTCACTTTTTTGTATTGTGTTCTTTGGCAAGTCAGTTAACTCTCTGAGCCGGCTTGTCCTCTGTAACAGGAGAATAATGACGTCTGTATCTCCTGGCTGCCCGGTGCACTACTGAGAACACAGTAAGCATACAGTAAAGAGTATCAGCTTCATTGCCCATCACAGCAAGATTATGAGATGGTCCTGAAGCCCTGGTCAGCCATCTTTTTGGGGTGAAGAAAGCCAGTTTGGCTATTATTTTACATTTTGCATTAATTACTGCTTTTGATACTTTCCCTAGTAAATTCCTCTGTTTCAGTTAGATTGCTGGTCTATTAATTTCCTACCTCCTCTGTCTATCAAAGCAAGCAGGAAGGCAACTGCCTCTTTTTTCAACCTAAATTGGCTGTTTGACAAGGAGCTATAAGCCAGTAAGTGCACTTGGCTGGGCCATAGACACTTTGTTCTTGTGCTTTTCTGACTGCCAGCTTCTGTTTGTAGGCCTTTAATAGATGAGACCAGACATTCAAGTTATGTGTATAAAACCTTGTCCAGCCATTGGCTAGGTGCTAGTTAGGAAACAAACCAACCAACCCACCCCCAGAAGGACTAAAGTATCAGCTTCTCATGAGCATTTTTATGCTTATCTATATCAAGTTTACCCCTGACTCTTAATTTTAGTCCAGGCTAACAAAGAACAAGTTTCATGTGTTTACTGAAATATTAAGAAAAAAAATGAAAGGAGACTTGCGTCTTCAAATACAAATTTAACTCATATATACAGATTTCCGAAATGTAAAAATATCTGAAAGACAAACTTTAGATAATTCTTTAGGATAGAACACTTTAAAGAAAAATTTGAATTGCAGCAGGGTTTGGATGTTATTGGCAGACCATTTTGGACGTTCAAATGTACGGTATAAAAAATATATGCTATAAATAAAATCTATAGGACAGAGCGCAGCAAACGAAAAGATGTAGAAAATGGATTATACAATTAGCTAGTGTAAAGATAATGAGAGATTCAAAGTTAAAGTGAATATAGCATGTATGCCATGTAACCTCTTTTTTGTTACAGCTATGACATTTCTTAGCTGGAGAGATAGAAAGTAGGAAGAATTACTTCAATGAATAGCTGAGACAAAGAAAACAGAGAGGAAAAGATGGTTTCAAAATTAGAACACCAAATAGAGCCCCATTTGCAAGATGAAAAAAATTATATGCCCAAGAGATTCTGTACAAGTTTCAAGTCTTGTTCTTTGATATTTCTTTCCAGTGACTACATATCAGGCTGCTGAGACCTGTATGTCAGAAAACATGATCTTCAGGCTTTCTACCTTGATCTACAGGCAGAGGTCAGAGTGTAAGGCTGAAAAAAAAAATCAAGCTGAGTGCATGAATGGGAGGCTGCCGCCGCCGTGTGCACAGCAGAGCACAATGGGGCAAAAAGCCATTTCTGACTCCTCTTTCTGACCTGGTGCCCACTTGTTACCTTCCAGCAATTCGTCGGTTCATCCTCTAGGGGATAGACTTATAAATTTTGCCCTATTAACAATTCTTTGGATCTGGTCCGCTTTCTTTCCAAAACCCACTTTATTGACGTAAGTTCTATACCATCATTAGTCACCTGTGAATGTCCTAACTCACCTCATTTTCTATCTCTGAAACAGTAATAAAAATAGTTCTTTTTGAAGTACCATCTTAATCATGCATTTGGTGACCCATATTGGCTCTCAAGTGCCTCCCACATAAAATCCAAAGAAATCTAAGTTCTTTATCAAGTAATTTTAGTGTTTTCTACCAGCTCCCTCTCTTAATCTGCTGACACCGGTGTTTTATCGTTAGCTTCAAACAAGTACTTATCAAAACTTTATTCTGGAGCCAGCATTATGCTATGAGTCAGTTCTCAAAATCTGCAGGCTGTCATCAGTATACATGTAACTAGCTTGCTCTCAAATGTGGGCTTTTATCCACACAATTCCTCTCTCTAGGAATATCCTTATTGTCATTTCATGCCTGAGATCCATGTCTGAAAATCTAGTTTGGATCAGAACGAAAGATCGTGAGTAGAAGTCAGGGGAGCTCCAAGGACAAAGCTGTTTGCTTTCTCTCTATTCTGCTTTGTCAGACCACGACTTCTTCAACACGGCCTCCTCTCCAACACATTGCCACGGACAGCCACTCTGTTGTTCAGGTCAACGTAAAGCAGCCTAGGAAATACTCTTCATCTGCTCCCTTCATCTTCCATTTGTGACATCTCCCTTACTCTAATACTGGACATTTCTTTTCTTACAGAAATTTAGGCAAAGTGCCCACCACAATAGGCTTAGCAGAAGAGTGCACAACTGCTAAGGCCTTGCAAAGGTTAGTGTCCCTGCTGTGACACTTACGGACTTTCACTGTACAGTTCCTGGAAGGACAGCTGCTAGAAGTACCTGCCCCCTGGGAAGGACTTACGTAAGACGTGGCTGGGGCTGCAAATTTGTTGGTGAGATTCTAGGATTTGTTAAGGTAGTTTCAGAGGAGAGGAAAAATGGAGGATATTTTTGGCTGAGTTTATGGCTATTTAAGTACCAGAAAATTGTAACTTTGAGCAGGGTTTAATTTTTGCCACCTCATTTATTTACTTAATACAATTTTATTAAGTATCTACTATGTGTTAGGTATGATTTTAAGAGAGTTGTGGATTCAACTGCCAAAAACAGGGTCTCTGCCCTCAAAAAGCTTACAGTCTTTGAAAACAGACTATTTCAATAAAGTATAATTTATTTTCTATGTAAAAAGCAATTTAAAGAGTGTGACAAAAGCTGTGACAAGGGCACAGGTTGTACAAAAATGATCTCAGAAACTCAAATTCCACTTTATTTTTTATTTATTTA